>WJFB01000982.1:0-40607 GCA_009870185.1 Pygmarrhopalites habei | reverse complement strand
TGTGTTCACCAACGAAAGTAAATGTATAGTAAATTCATATCATATTTAAGTAATTAGTATTGAGTAAATACCTTACATAGTCCATTGCCTTGTCTTCTGGTATATTACTTCCAAATTCATTGATCACTACACCCAACTCAATTGGGACGAAATAATAATAATTATAGCATTTGTAATAATTTATTAGTTGTGTCCAGTGTTCATGTCAACTTACCTCAATTTCATGATGCAGAGTGCTACATCCTTTAGGGATCTGTGAAACATTTTTATCAATAATTTGAGTCTAACTTTGAATCCTTTGACTTAATTTGTAACATACCAAAATTGATTGACCCTCAACAATATAGGACGACGTTGGTTTCATAAAAAGTAACGGTTTCTCTGAAAGGGCATTTCCAAGCTCTGCTGCATGTTCCCTATATGAGATTCAGAACAAATTGATTATAACTGGTTCAAAATCTTCAATCTTAATTGAAACACGTGCGGATTATTAGACACCGCACCGGTAAAAAAAACTCTTAGGAGAAAGTCAGGAGAAAGCATTTCTTTGAAAATGATAACTGAAAACAATGTAAGCTTTGAAATTTTTAGTATACTTAATAGAGTTTTATGCAATAACTTTTCCACTTGTACTTTGTACCGATGATATCTTACATGCTAATTAGAATATTTGCATTACTATCATATTTGCGTACTTACAAGTACATTAGCAAACTTTACACTTTCCAAATGAAATTTAATATATTAAAAGTAAATCTCACGTGTAATTGCGTCCAACGCATACAATTTTTCTTCCCAACTCAAAGAACCGACTGAAATTGGAACTCATTATGTAGTTTTTAGCCTCAAAATCCACTCAAAATTTGAGTATCCGAACAGAATCTCTGCAGAATTTGGATAGTCGTGCGGTATCCAAGGTCAACTTAGCATTGAAATGATTCACACTTTATTGACCTACAGAAATGAAATCGCATCTATACGTACTGATCGTTCAGCTAGTGCACACTGGTAAAAGATGAATCCAACTCGTAATAAGTAGAATGACAAATGAAATGACTTACTTCCATCAAAATAACTGAACTTTTATCTACTTTTGAATTTATAAGTTTATTCCACAACGCGATCATTTTAGGAGCATACAATTCTCTGTCAACATGACAGTTTGTAGTTTAAAGAAAAGATCAAGGTAATACTAATAATGTTGTAGAAAGATCAAAATTTTTTGTACACTGTCCACTGATTCTGAAAATTGTGTATTAATTCATTGCATTGCATTATGTGAGAATCTTTTCTAAAATTTAAATAATATAGCTACTAACATACAAGTAAGCAGTGTTTTTAAATAATGTTAAGGTAAAAATCCAATGATATTCTTTTGCTGACACATTGGAGCACAGGGATCTTCCAATAAGTTTTCTTAAAATCTCTATTACCATATTGCATAGGCGATCATTAAGTATTTGATTTAATAATCCTCACTTAAATACGTTATATAAGAGCATTGTTATGCACAATAATATTACCATGGTCAAGTTATACACAATTTATTCCTCAAGTATCATCTACTTGTCATGTGCGATGCATATAAATACTTTTACTTTAATCACTAGATAATTTACACCTAGATATTAATATCAATCAGGACTCTATCCCAATGTAATGTAAATATAAATATAATTCTCATCACAACTCTTTTTATAAATGAGATAAGGGTAACTTTTCATAATACACAAGTACTTGTTTCTTGACTTAAAAATATTAACCAACATCGACATTATCATTTAAGAATAATAATTAAAGAAATATTAACACAGAAAAGGCGACAATTTTTTTTAAATAAAGCAATTTCACTGGATAACCTTTGAATTAGTATCGTATATCTGAGGCAAAAAGTGAATTTAAATGGTTCTGAGAAAAAAATGTAACAATAAATGCAAAGAAATTTATCAAAATGGATTTTCAAAGCATAGTTCATAAAATTCAATAGAAAAAGTTCCTAATTGTGAGTAATGTAATGTTTGTGAGAAAAAGACTTTTGGCTTCAAATACTTGACTTAGTTTACAAAAAAATAAATTATTATTATTAAATAATTTACAAGTTCAGATGGATAAGAGAGAAAAAATTCACATGACACTCAATCAATATATATAATCTCTTTTCAAAAAGTTAAACGCATTACATTCCGAAAATAAATAATTTTAGTTAAGCAAGCTCTGTAATGCATTAACAGTTTGAGGGTAATTATTAATTAATTAATTAATCATACCATAGCAGCCTTGTTGAACATCAGGTATAATAGCTCAGACTCAAAAAAACAAAATAAAAGTACATTATACTGTCTTATCCTAATAGGCTTTTACATTATTACTAAAAATTCATTAGTAATTATGTGAACATTATTGTACTTTAAGTGAGAAATTAAAGAATGAGAGACTACAACAAGATCAAAATTTTTCCTCTAATGTGTAAAAAATGGTGTCATGTACTAAGCGTATAGAGAGAGAGACTTGCAAGAATTATATTAGAGAAAATGCGTGTGTTGTATAATAACTTAGGTACATAGTAGGATCAAATTCAGACTTACTACTTCGTTGATAAGCCTTTGCTCATTCACATAAAATCTAGATTTTACAAGCTTAGACAGATTTTTGAAATAGTATTATAGCTAATCAAATATCCGAATAAAATATTATTTAAAAGTTATTTAGTCTACGCAACAAATTGTATGCAATGCAGTTTACTTGACTTTCTTATCCAATTTATCCAATGTTTCTGATGCTTTGAGTAAAATTTTCCCCATAATTTTGTCCTTTGATGAATATTGTGAATTTCTTCCAAGAATACGAGTTGTTTCCTGACGGCCGACATGTCCTTCTGATTCATTTCCTAGTCAATCTTTGAAGCCATCGAATGCCATTCCAAATTCATCCAGAAGAATTGACATTGGTGTGATTTTCAGACCGGCTTTGTCCAACGTATTGGCGAGTTTATTCTAAATGTTAAAATAATAATCAAGTTAATTATGTAGTGCTGCTAAATAAATACTAATGATGGAATAGGAAGAACAAACCTTCAAATTTCTGAGACGAAGTGAGGCATGGATGAATGTAACTAAAGATATAAAGAATTTAGAGAGTTACAAGTTTGCAATGCAATCATTTTTCATAATCTAAAATTTTAAACTATTTTTGTACCAGAAATAGGCAGAAGAACACCAAAGATGAAGACCAGAACAGATCCAAGCAAATACACAATAAAATAGCCGCCAAGGAAAACAGCAACCAGACAAAGAAAGGGATGATTCTTTTTCAGATCCTTTGCAACACGCTGGTTTTTGGTCAAATAATTATAAAGCCCAAACATTCCAGCAACTGCAGCAATTCCCAGCAACATTTCAGCAGGCCGCATCACCCTATAAAAACGTTCAATAAGTTAAATACTTATTACATAAAGTACTATGAAAGTGGTAAATAAGGATACGTAACCCTTTGTTGTATTGAAATAAAAGCAACATAAAAACACTCACCCGACGAGGAGAAAAATGATTATGGACATGAGAAAATAATTGCTTTGATAGTACACCTACACAAGAACAAACCAAAACATTAATAAACATATTTACAATGGGTACTTACAAAAAAAAATCTTAATCATAACAAAAGTTAAACTTTCAAGTGTGTGACTTGTAAAAATGATTCTTACAAGATTTTCCTTCACTCTCTTTCCCCAACGTTCGAGGTCTGAACCTGGGACCTGTAAATTTTATTAAATAATTTGAAACCCAATGTTATGACTCATATTCGATAATTACATAGAAATATTGAAATTATTTCTAAAAAACCTGAAATCTTGCGGATTCGAGCAAGAAATCATCCAAACTTCTCAAAGGCTCAATTTTTATATTGTCCATCTGTAAAAATTATAGTTAGTAAATAAGGGATTGGTTACCAAGATTATTCTGAAATTGCTCAAAAATAAAAATTAATCTTTGGAAATTACTCAATTTAATTAACATGACGTAAGTTAAGTACCTTGAAAAGGAACAAATGAAATGGCAACAGAAAATATGGAACACTTGACGACTGTCAACACTTTCAGTCTCATACACAATTGACAAAAGTTGAATATTATTTAAGCAGTTTAACGACGATCTTAAGCATTTATAACACGGCCCCGTATAGCCATCTACTATTTCTTGCCAGACGAGTCACATGTATCTTAGGAATAAAAGGAACTTAATTCGAAGGCAGAAAATTTTTGTTTGATATTTTTTCGAAATTGCAAGGGTCTTGGTCGTAGATAGTCTTGCATTTTTGTTACTCAATCAGGGAGACATCACACATGCTCTCGCAAAGTTCATATTTGTTAATTGTGATAAAACCTCTCACCGAATATTGTTCAGACTAGTATTGTTTACTTACTACAACGAGCTGACTTGACTTTTATGTCAGAGTAAAATAAAATTTCCACCAAAAATGGCAGATGGTCCCGAAGGAAGTTACGACAGAGAAGGCAAGAATGACGATTATTATCAAAGTCAAAATGATAGCAACTACGAGTCATTCAACGAAGATACGGGTATGATGTCTTCAGGTCAAAGTAACCCACCACCTTTCAGAGGAAGAGGCGCTTGGCGGTAGGAAGATTTTTTGTTGTATTTTAATTGTAATTATTAATAAATAGTGTTGTTTTAACTAATCATATTCTCTAAAGTACGTACATGTAGAACATCCAAGTACAAAGTACTTTGTATTTTGACCATTGATAGTTTTACAGCTAAACATGTACTAAGAGTTTTTGCCGGCTCCGCAACTCATTTCATTCTTTCTTTTTTGTAGTGGCGGACCTGGAGGTGGAAATCGTGGACGAGGTCAAAACTTTGAGGGCCGTGGAGGCATGGCACCAAGATTCAGAGGAGGAGGAGGATTTATGAACAGAGGAGGTCGATTTCGTGGTCCTGGTTCAGGTCATCATGACATGGGCTTTATGAATAGAGGAGGAGGAGGTAGATTTCGGGGTCCAGCTCCAGGTCATGATATGGGAGGAAATTGGAATAATAATGCATCATCTCATCCAAATATGGTAAGTGGTGTCGCCAATAAAATATTTTTAAGAGACTTTTATTATTAGATCGTCAAACAATTTTTTCAAAAATTGTATATTTCTCAATAGGGAGGAGGACCTGGAGGAATGAGTGGTCCAAAAAATAATTCTGATAATGAAAATATATGGGCTGAAGCTAGAAGTCCTGATGGCAAAGTTTACTTTTATCATACGCAAACAAGAGAAACTACTTGGGATAGACCAGAAGGACCTGGAGTAAGAATTGTTCGTCATGAAGAGGTATCATTTCATCAGTCTTGATTTATTTACAAACTCAATTGAAGAGGTAACTGTTCATAGTCGTGGGTTCATGTCATTTTTTTGGTGTGTATATAGTGGTCCACCAACATGGCTAATAAAAATCATAGCACGGAAAATAGTGGATTTCCTGGCGGACATAATAAAGGATCAGAACAACCCCAACATCACGGACAACCACCACCACAACAGCAACAAAATTTTCCAAGTCAAGGCCCTCCTCCGTTTAATCTACAAGTTCCTCCTCCAGGTCAAGGTGGTCCACCTCCTCAATTACAAGGTCCCCCACCAGGAATGTCTAATCCACCTAATCAAAATTCCCCAGGTAATAATTTAATTAATAAAAGTTTTCATACTTGTCAATCATTATTAAATCTTCCTAACTCACTTTTTTCTATTCAATATTAAAAGCTCGACCACCGATGTTAAGTAGTGGACCACCGGGTCAAGATGGACCAGCGTTTCCGGGAGGATCCCCAGGATCCTTTCGTTTTAGAGCACCTTTCCCTGAGAATGGCACCGCACCAGGAGTGGATGCAAAAGCTCCTCCTTCAGAAATTTCTCCAAATATGAGTCAAATGCCTCCTCCAGGGATCCCACCGCCTTCATTTGCTCCATTTGGTGGCCCACCGCCCTTTGGTATGCCTCCACCAGCAGCATTTCCTCCTCAAAATTTTGCATTGGTTCCTCCTCCTTGGGGAATGGCACCCACTGGTTAGTACACTAAAGTTTCCTTTTCAGTTCTATGATTACGTATATTGTACATTAAATATTATGTAATGTTTGTCGTTGTTGTTGGATTTAGGTGTCCCACCTCCTCCTGTTATGCAAATTGAACGATTAGCCATATCTCAGATTGATCCCGAAATTCTTGGAAAAGCCTTTGAATGGAGTGAGCATACATCCCCGGATGGAAAGACTTATTATTTCAATTCAAAAACTCAAAATTCTGTTTGGGAGAAACCGTAAGTACCACTGTAAAGTTTTCAGTTAACAGTTGTTCTTTTTTAACCCCTTCGAGCCTGATCACAACACAGTGTTGTTGTGGCCCGTGAGGATCATTTTGTATAAATCAAATTCTGTTTGCTATGGGAATGCTCACTACGGGGCACAAAATACTCCGGCTCGAAGGGGTTAAAAGCTATCGAACAAAATAGGCACCTACTCTCAATCTTTACTATTCTGTTTTATTATTTTAATAATATCAAATCCGTTTGTTTGCAATAATTAATTTTTCTTTCTGAACCTTCATAGGTCCGCCCTTGTAGAATTTGAAGGTACATTTCTCACATTGTAATTTGTTTAATGAAGAGTGTCATAAAGACGACATGAGTACTCATTTTCACTTTTTATCTTTCAACTAGCTGCAAAATTAGTAGCTCAACAGAGACTAACAGCTCCACCAGTTCAACAATTTCAAGCATTGGGCCCTGCTGCAGTCACCAAAGAAAAAGTCATATCTGAGAAGACTACCACGGCTGGAGTGGACTCAAAGGTGAAAGACTCAAAGCGGGTACATATACATGAGTATTGTCCTCTTAATGTGTGTCTCGTTTTTGTTTTTTTTTATTCTCTTATAAATAATCTTTACATTTATCATTCTTTTGATTTTAAATAATATAATCTTCTCTACGTACTTAAATTGTAACTTTTTCAAATGAATTTACTGTACATTTACTAGGAGAAGAAAACTACTAGTGCTGGAGAAAAGTGTAGACCCGTTTCATCCACCCCTGTCCCTGGAACTCCGTGGTGTGTGGTATGGACTGGTGACAAACGTGTTTTCTTTTATAATCCATCAAATAAGACATCAGTATGGGAAAAACCACAAGATCTCATCGGTCGATATGATGTTGAAGAGCTTTTAAAGTCCTGTCCGGAAACTGGTAAATCTAAAGAATCTGCTAAGGTAAAAAAAGCCGAGGCAACCAGTACAACAAGTCCACTCTCATCAGATGCAGACAAATTAGCCAAGGAAAATGGTACCACAGGATCGGTTAAAACTGAGGGAATTAAATCTGAAGAGAAAGATGAGTCAACTGACAAGGAACCGCCAGCCAAACGGTCTAAACGTGACTCTACTGATAAACCAGGTGAGTTTCATCACGTATTTAAATATCCTCGTAACATGGCATTTTACTAATAATTGTGTGATTAATATTATATTGTCATAAATTTCAGAAGTGATTAAAACTGGGGATGAGACTGAAGTAAAAGACGAAGACATGACACCAGCTAAAGAAGGAGATACAGAATCGACAACGGCTACGCCTTCCTCTAAATCCGCTGATGGTGGAGAGAAGGTGAAAATAGAAACAAAGGATGGCTTCAAAGAAATGACTGCTCTGGAAGCAGAAGTAAAAGGTAAGGATGAAATACATCAAGACCTAAATACCCTAGTCATTATCTGCGATTTATTAATGTAACGAAAATTTTGAAGGAATGTATTGGTTTTATTATGATTTCAGCTGCTCGGGAGAGAGCCATTATTCCTCTGGAAGTTCGACTGAAAAAATTCCGTGAAATGCTCATTGAGAAACAAGTCTCTGCTTTTTCCACTTGGGAAAAGGAACTTCATAAAATTGTATTTGATCCTCGATATTTATACCTGACGTCAAGAGAGAGAAAGTCTACGTTCGAGGCATTTGTCAAAGAGAGAGCGGAAGAAGAGAGGAAAGAAAAGAAAAAACACATGAAACAAGTTAAAGAACACTTTTTTAAATTCTTGGAACAAGTCAACGTGTCATCCAAGTAAGATAGAAACTTTATACAATTTTAAAAAAATATTTTATTATCATTACTATGAACTGACACTTGATAGTAAAATATGTTTGTTGGTAAAGACATTTTATTATAATATTTCGTGTTTGTAGAACAACCTATAGTGAATTTTCGCAAAAATACGGACGAGATGAACGATTTAAAAATGTAGAAAAGGCAAGGGATCGGGAACAATACTTTAGTGAACACAGTAAGTAATTGACCTTTCCGTATTTATTTAAATGCATTACACTTTACACGAATATAGTAAATAAGATGGGAAAAATAAAGTCCGTTGCCGTCTAGGACTTTTCTTGTCTCACGTGGTGAAAGGTTTTTCCTTCGTTTCGTAGTTCACGTCATATCGCTAAACTGATTTTATTTTATTTTGTTTGACAGTTAGTGACCTCAAGAAGAGGGATAAAGAGGAACGAGCTTCCAAAAAAGAAAGAGTAATAATATTTTCCTTTTATACACACAAATATTCTGTTATCCTCATTGTCATCGTCAAGTTTTAATGGATATTTCTTATTTTGGATTATTATTAATAGGCAAAGGAAGAGCTGCAAAGTCATCTAAGAGAAAGGATTAAAGACTATCATATAAAATGGCCAGAAGCGAAGAAAAAATTGGATTTGGATTTCCAATATGATATACTTGAGAGTGAAGAGAAGGAAGAGATATTCAGAGTATTCCAAAAGGTAGTTCAGAGTTTTATTATAAAGTAGTTTTCTTTCATATTTTGAATTTTATTTTAAAGTGAAGAAATTTTTTGACATGTATATTTAACTTTTGGGGACGTAGAAATTGAAAAATGAAACTAAAACCAAGGAGAAGCGAAAGAAGAAAGAGAAAAAAGAAAAGGATAAGGAACGGAAAAAGAGAGAGAGGAAAGCCAAGGAAGAAGATGGACCTATTGAAAATCCATTACCGATAGAAAATGTGGACTCTGAAGAAGAGGAAGATGCCGTCAAGAGTGATGAAGCGAAGGATGATCAAGAAAAAAGTAGTGATAGCAAAGTTGAAGACATTCTTTCGGTAAATAATAATACAAATTTACCAATGAGGTACAATTATATTTTTAAATTAATTTATATTGATTGTGATAAACTTCAGGAGGAGGAAGAAGAAGAGGGTTGCATCACAGACGATTCGGATGATGATGTCCGACTAGAGAGGGAGAAGAAGGAAAGAGCGGAAATGAGTTTGAGGAAGCGAGAACGTGAAGTACAGCGGACGTACGTACATTTTTCAAAAAAAAGCTTTATGTTTATGTCATGGTTTAAAAATGAGAAAGTTGTTGCTACTACTACTCAACTAATCTGCTGTATTTTTTTCAATAAAAAAATAGATTAGCAAATCATTTGAGAGATCGGGATAAGGAGAGAGAATTTTATATGCATGAAGAAGCTGTACAGGAATTCCAGGGTGAGTAATTTATTAATACATAACAATGAAAATTTTCTATCAACACATTCTATCAGCGAAGGTATATTATAATGGGTCTCATTGAATGGGATATTACAACTTGTAATTTACAAGACATTTACACGGTGACAATTTATAAAAAAATTTTATACAAACTTATTCAATATTATATTTTAGCGTTGCTGACTGATCTCGTTCGAAATGTGGACATGTCTTGGAAAGATGTCAAGAAGCTCATTAAGAAGGATAGAAGGTGGACCGCTGGTGCTCAAGGTAATTGTTCTGAAAATGATGAACAAAAAACTAACGAATCGAAAACGAATTTCTCTCTTCACCGTTGAGCGCTGACTGAAGGGTCTCAACCTTAGAAGAGGGGAGTCCTTTGTTTCAAACAGGCTACTACTTAGCCCAATATGCTTTTCAGTCTTTTTTAAACGTTTTTTTAATCAAGTAAATAATCATTTAGGAATATGTTATTATTTATAATATTGTTTTTCAGCCGAGGCTGTCTCTATTTTATCCAGGGACGAAATGGAAGATTTGTTTAATCAACATTGTGACAATATTTCACGCAAGAAACGATTACGCTTCCGGTAAGTATTTGGATTTTCAAAAATTATGTATGGACGTAAAAAGCGAGTAGACTTGTGATTTTGACGCAAGTAAGTGTTTCAATTATATCAATTTGATTTAATTGTACTTTTTTAGAGAGCTCCTCGAAGAATCTCGTGTAAAACTTACTTCAACATGGAAAGATGTAAAGAGACGAATTAAGGATGACCCACGTTACATGAAATTTTCATCCTCAGAAAGAGTACACAAGCACTAAATTAAGTTAATTCAAATTTAGCGTAATATGAAGATGTCATGATATCTTTAATATGACGAATTTTATTGTGTATTTCCAGAAATGTGAACGTGAATTCGAGCTATATCTAAAGGTATTTCATATAATCTGCTTTTTGAATGGAAGTTAAGTTTATATTCCAAGTATTTTTTTTACATGTGAGTACAATTTTTAAAAATAGGACATGTCAGCTAGCATGAAAGCAGATTTTCGAAATCTCCTCAAGGTACGTAAGATTAGAATCGTTTTTTAGTGTAATAAACATGATTAAATTTGTTCTAAAGTAAATAAATATTAGTTTTTGAGGAAGATCAGATGTCAAAACGACTATTCCTAAGCAATGTGTACTACAAATAGTTTGTTTATTATCTTTTTTGTAGGAAACAAAAATGTTAACTAACAAGACGAAAATGCAAATTCGCGAGCAACCCTCCGTGATGAAGGATATAGTGTCACTGTTATCAAAATCAGCAGTCTATTTACAATTAGATGGAATGCCAGATGGTAATTGAATGACCATTTTTAAGTTTAAAAAACTTTTTTGGGACCATTGTTACTATAATACGTCTATTTTCTATCAACTTGACAGAGCGTCATCGCCTTCTACTTGAATATTTGGACGATTTGGAGAAGAAAGGGCCCTTGCCACCCCCTACAGCTTCCGAACCTTCGCGTCGACGCCTAAAATGAATATGTTAAATGAATTCATTATTTGAAACAGACGAACTATTAATCATGTAAGTGAATCAAAGTATTCATTTGAATTACAGTTTAAATAATGACGATTTTAAAGCGTTTACTGTATATTTTATTTTTTGTGATCCAACTAAGTATATTATTTATAGTAGTAAGAAAATATAGGAAAAGTTTACATCTACAGTTATGGTTGTGTTAAAACGAATAATCACCTTTAAAACTAGTCTAATCAGTCAATTCATGTTTTTTTCTTTTAGGTCAAATTCAGAAACATTAAGAAATAACAAATTAAAGAAGATCCAGTGACGGTTGAATAGGATGTACACCAACGACCTTCATATTAAACAAATGTGTAGACGAGTAAGAGAGACATGGTCCTTACCACTTCTCCCGAACCATTTTGTCAACTAAGCTGTTGAGTGTTATAGTTAACTAATATTATGTTTACATTGTCTTTAATATTCTTCCTTCAAAGTTTGTCTCTAGTAGAGACTGTCTACTTTCCATTTTGTGGAATGGGTCCTGATAATATGATAGACCTTGTATAACTTTCGTTAGTGGAAGAGTGACCATTATAATTTATCAATATTTTTGTATAGAAGTAGTCATCAACTTTAGTAAATCTTCCCGTATGCCTTCATATATTGTTTTTTTCTGTGTAGATTTGTACAAACATTTGTATTTTTCAGAGTGTCTTTTGAAATCTACTTGTTCTCTTTAATATTAATCTGTACATTATTTATTAAGAAGAAACACGACACACATTAGTATGGATGAATAATAATCAGTGTACAATATCGTACGTTGCATTCAACTTGAAGTTTGTACAGAGAGTGAGTCTGCAATTATTGCAGTATTAGTTTCAGGGAAAGTTTTAGTTTTCTCATTCTAGAAAATACAACCAGTCATTTCAATTTGAATGGCAAAAACTATAAAGTAAACTGCTGAATATTGCCATTTTATACAAAACATAAGCAACTTGATTAATAGGATGAAAGTCCTAACTTGGGTAGTTAAACTGATGATGAAGGGAAGAAGAACTCTCCCTTGTCATTTTGCTATTCTTCGTAATCAACGTAATAACGATACGTTTACAAGGGTACTATTAATTGAAGAAGGGTGAAGACAGTAGCAATTCAAGTCATTATTATTATCTCGCGAGTGTGTGAAATGTAAATAATTACGTATATTTAAATGTAAATACAAAGTTTTAAATTCTATTTAAAAATTCAATAACAATTGTTTATATGTAAATTAACATGTAGTTACACAATAGTTATTGTTTGTAGAAGCTACATTTCACTCTTGTGAATATTTTTTTGTGTACCTTTTTTGTTTCAAATCTTAATTATGAATTATACAATATGTACATGATATAAATGTTAAAATTTTATAATGAAGAGACAATTGAATGCATGGATGGATGTTAAGATTAATGTAGGCCAAGATTGAACGTTATTATGAGTGAGTGAAATATATGATTGATTGTTGAGAAAATTAATTACGGAAGAATTTAAGTTATAATGATCCTAAACACTTTTCATCGATCTATATGACAGGTTATATATTACATGAACTTGAATTTTGACAAAAGAAAAAGAATTAATAAATTATACAATGAATACAACAAGTCAATTTGACTGCCTATCTATTTATTTCCCTGGCTGTAGTATCACATTTTTTCAAAATAGCATTACTTTGCATTATAGAATCTATCTACTTTTTGGAATAACTTCCGCGATCGTTACAATGCATCATTTTATCATAAGTACAAATTGATTTATCTTTACTCTTTGTTGTTATGGAATAAAATGATCTGGTTTATACTAATAGCCTATTAGTAATAGGTAAACAGTATTTCTAGAATGAAAGTAACGTTTTTTATTATACTTCTTGTTGGCTATCACTAGATAGAAAGCAGACTACTATACAATCTTAAATTTGGATAAAAATACTACGTGTATAAACAGTCACACTAATTCTACAGCACAAGTAAAAATAATTATCACTTAATTCTAACAAGCTAAAATTTAGAAAAAATTAAATAACTACCACTACAGTTGTTTTCATCAACAGGATGAGTGAAATATTTGAGACAATAAATTAGTACATGAATTTTGTGAAAAGAACGGATTTCAAGCATGAAAGTGAAAGTTGTAGAATGAAAGGTTCGGAGAAAACTAGACGTATTTAAATAAATCGGTAACATTCGTAAAATTCACATATGACTTACAACGTACAGTCTTTCCAAAAAGCTGGATTTGGGTATAGCCCTTCTTTATAACTATGTATTATTGTGTAAATGACTTCCAAATAAATGTGTACAGGTACACAACAAAAGTACTTCATGTTCTTGTGTAAAGAGATAAGACTGATTAATGACTGGACGAGCATAACTGATTAGTATTCAGTGAATTCTTATACTCTAATCTGTTTACATAGTTGAAAAGCTTAAAAGTATGTGAGTAGTAGTTTCAATGCATTATTGACCTGGCATTAAATTAAATTGTACCCGTTTTCTACTTGGCCCTGAAGTTGAGCATCCCACCTCTTCTCCGACGTTTCTTCCGACATCCACATTTTCCCTCACTGTTTCGACAGTCTCATCCAAGTCGGTGTAACCTGGCAGGTCATCAACAGTCTCATCCAGAAGGGACACTTCAAATGATGAGGAGTACGATGATGAGTCGTCTGAGACTGAAACTAGGGACGTGATCAAAGTGTCGTCGAAAATGTTATCTTCCTCTGCCTTATCTGCTATTTTTGATTCTTCGGACTCTTCGGAGGAGGACGATGAGTCAACTGACACATAGGAGGTCATTAGTGTCTCTTCTCCGTTACTTGTTTCCACTATTTCTTCCTCCAGAACGATGTCGAAACGACGACTACTCCTGTGCACACAAAAAATACAAACATTCCAAATTTAAACTAATTTTATGAAACATGATGAAAAGCACACACACGCATACCCTACTCTACACTAAGTGGCCTCGTCCACAAAAATAATTAGAAAAGAAAAATTGTTCATTTATGTATGTATTTGCACTCACATTGTGCCAAATTTTCTCTCCCACTCTCGGACCTTTCGTTTACACTGCAAATTAATGTGATCCGAGGTCAACTCAATTCTCTCAATGTCCACGAAAAGTTGTAAACGAGCACTGCAATCACTACACTTAAAATACTCTTTGCGGAGTCCATTTTTAAGCTCTAATTTCTTGATTAGTTGATATCTCAACTTCCCTATAGCGATGACACGATCTCCATTTGTATCCTCCAGGACTACGATAGAGTCGGCTAAAGTTGTCATGTTGATGGGACGAATTCTTGAGATTGCGGAGCCAAACTGGGACAAATGATCCGAGCCTGAATGTACTCTACTCCAGAAGTCGAGTAAAAACGGAATGGGCTTGAAAACTGACTACAACCTAAGTACAATAATTGCTACAAAAATAATTTGTTATCTCTTCCTTAGTTTTACATAACCCCCACAAATCCATATAAGCATCCTCATACGAACAACTTTTGTCAGTCAAATTTTTAATCTGATTACAAGAAAAGCACATGCATTAGAATAAAAACACTAAAAAATCCTACCACTCATTGAACTGAATGTGCATAAAATCATTGTTTAAGTCTTATCAAGACAAAACCCTGAGTGAACGTTTCCGAACAAACGACAGAGAAACGACAACTGATTCTCATTTTACACTACGTACTTACAAGAATAATACTTTCTTGAATGAATATGAATTATGAGTACGTATACATTTGTGTCTGAATATAATTGTAAACTTGTGCATTAAAATAACTTGTAGTTTTACAAGATGGATATATGACGTCGCTTTGTCACGATGCATAATTATCTCATAGTTAGTTTTTTCATATCTCTCCACCTAATTGGACAAGAAATCTCACTTAGTACATGGAGGAGTACAAACTTTTGCCAGTTGATGTTTTCTTCAAGAAATTAACATCAAAATTTTTGTACACAACAATCAAGGGCAGTTTATTTACATTTTTCAAGAAATGACACACAACTGTTAAAAGTTAATGATAGGTAGGTATCATCATACTAAGGAAGCTAATGTAGTTAACAAAGTATTTTATTTAATGATCACAAGTTAACCTCCACTCCAGAAACCAAGCGACTTCGATACTTCCACAAATCTCGATAATCCAATGGAGTTCCTCTTTTTTGAGCAAGCTCTTCAACTTCTTTGGCAATATTCTCTTGTGAAGTTCCCTTCACATCAATATAGTTGCACTCACTTGCAGCATAATGGCAACTGATGGCCTTACGAAAACCCTGAATGAAAGGAGTTAGAAGTGTACTTAGAAATTGTTAAAACATGTTAAAAATTATTTAGCTTGCATTATAGTGTTTTATTACTTACTTTGGTTCGATTCGCCCCAGAGCCGTGAATCAAAACTGGATGAAAGAAGACAGTATCTCCTTTTTCCATTTCCAAGTGTGCTCTGTCATGTCCATCATAGCCGACGATACCATGATACATTTTGTTGACACCATTCTATTATTTAAAAAATCCCTATGAATGATCGTCCACAAACTTTTGTTCTTCATACATGTCAAAAATAATTATTTTTTAAGAGTTTACCTCCCATCTGGGATAGTCATGGGGTAAAAGAGTTCCCAGGTGTGTTTTTGGAAGGACAACCAAACAACCATTCTCCTTTGTGACTTTTTCCATTGCTGTCCACGAACAAACGATACGATCAGCTGGGCGGAATGGGAAGTAATGTAAATCCTGAAAGATTACAAAAACGTTTTCTTTTAAACGCTGCGTTGTAAAATGGGATAAATACTTTATTGAAAATTCAGAAACAGGCTTACTTGATGCAGTGGGTGTCTACTAGTTTCTGTCCCCGCATCCGGTGGCTTGTTTATAAGCATTGTGTGAATGGCCATCGAATTTGACCCAGTCATACATTGAATAATCTTGACAATCTCTGGGAGAGAGCAATAACGAAAAAGAACTTCATCCCACATGAAATCTTGAATCTTGTTGTACAATCTTTCACCCTTTGGTACTCCCTGCTTGGCCAGAGATATGTCCTTCACAAGAGCAATTCGTCCAGAATCAACTTTTCCATCACAGATATCACGAAATCTTTGGCTAAAGAAGACAATGTCTCTACAAATTATTTCACATTTTCTAAACTGCAAAATATTGTACATGAAAATGAGAAGACATACCAACATTCGTCCAGCAATTCATGAGGAACTAAATTTTTTATGACTAGAAACCCGTTTGCTTCATAAAAGGCTCGTTGTTCATCCGAAAGGACAGAATTGTCCAAGGTGAACCGATATTTACTGCTACCACTCTGATCCTGAAATGAATTAAGTACTACATAGAAAAATATTATACGAATAATTTCTTTTTTATAAAGAAATGTGGAACTCACATTTGATGACTTGCCGTCAGTGAGGTGACCTTTTAGGACACGTAATCTTTCCACTGCTGCCATTTCCAGGAAATTATTTCCTTAAAGAGGATTAAAACAGAAAGAGAAGGAAATAAAAAAATAGATTCATTATTTATGTACAAAATTATAAAATTGGTACCCACTTTGTTTCAATGTTACTTTCTATGAAGCACAAAGACTGTTTCAGGCCGATCCTCTCTCTATCACTGCAATTAGAAATAAAAGTTTAGTTGAAATATAAATTTGTGGGTAAATGAAGTATCAAAACATGATTACGACAAAATCATACGATATTCTTCTCCTATCAGCTGCTGTTATCTTCCCAATGATATAATAAATAAAGGTTCATCCTCTTTGCTTAATATCAATCAAAATTGTATGAATTCACTGATGAATTGGTGGCACTTCAATGAAAGTCATGCAATTTTGTTTGGAGAGGTTTATTTGTTATCGATACAATGATCTACTCGTATGATCAAGTATGAGCTAAATAATGGAAACAAAGAGAAATCTTTGTGAGGAACAGAGATGAGATGAAAAGTCCACTGTTGCCTCATTTTAACTCTAACTCATTTATTCATTGTATTATAATTGTGATGCTGTTTTGATGAATTGTGACTCCATTTTAAGTTGATTGGAGGGATGACTTTTGTCATTGATGAATGTCAACGGACGAAGAAAGGAAGATTGTTGGAGCTGATAAGGAATGGATGACCGTTCTTAGGAGCGTCTGAAGGACGCGTAGAGGTCGAAGCAGAGTCTCCACTGCAAAGAAAACTTCCAGTTTCCTGTCCTCCTCCCGTCTCACTTCTTCTTCCGTCCTCAACAAAGACACATCTCTCCACATTTCCTGACAATGCCTTTCAGTCACCAAGACCCTGTAGTCTACCACACCAACCCCTTTGACTGGGGATATCCCTTCGAACAACTTTACAGTGAACTCAAGGCCCCTTCACCAACTGGAACCACGTCCACTTGTGACTCGTCAGACGATGACTCTAATTCTTCCTGGCCCTTTGTAAGTTTATACTCTTATTATTTAGTAGTTTAGTTGTTGTTTTGTGTAAGTATTTTGTCATTTTTTCAAGAACACAGTTTTCATTTTCTTACTACTTGTGGTTGTAGGACTCTGGGTCAAGCAGATTTGCTGTCGGATTCAATCGTCCCGTTGAGACACCAGCTTTGTCTATAACCTTACCACAACAACAACAACAACAACAGAAACAAGACTTGAAGTCAACTTTGGAAGCAGCTTACTGGATGTCCAGGTCCTATGTCCAGGCCGTCCAACGACAACCTCAACTTGTCCAACCATCGCCTTCTTCTGCTCAAGTCTCCGTCATCAGTGGTCAACAGCAAGAACAAACGAAACGAAAGAAACGGTTCCCTTCCAGCCGTAAGTCAAAGAATAGGCCAAAGTACCACTAAATTAGTAGTACTAATATATGATTTTGATCTTTTTCTAAATGCAATTATATATGTATCTATTTCGCAACCAAAATATCCTCTCATTAGGATAACTTTTTAGTTTCTTTGTATTTTTTTTAACTTTTTTAACTGATCGAACAAATATTATAAGACTTCAAATATTTATTTAGTATCAAATCTGAAGTTGTCAGATAAAAACTATATCGCAAACGACATTTATAAAGATAAGTTAACTGAACAGTCATTTTTTATTGGGATGCATGAAAAGATGCAGTTTGTTACAGTTTTTCATTCCAAGAATTTTAATACAATAAAAAAAATAGTAATGAGAACAAATTCATCAGCAAGTCGTTGTTACATTGGACATTTGATTTGCATAGTCTATAGCTAGCTTGCGAATTCCGTCAGGATCAGGATTTGGGCAAAGACGGTCAATCTCTAAAAGTCTACTAAAAATTGATTTCATTTTCCTAGCAGGTAGTTTTACGTCAATAATTTTCATCAAAGTTGTTCTGTGAAAATAATAAAGGTTTAATAAAAATAAGTAATACTATTCATACTTTTTCATCTACTAAATAGATACTGGAAAATAATAAATGCTTCTAGTCAAATAGGGCAAAAAAAACTCACTTGGCCTTGTCATGTTGATTATTTTTGGATAAAGTATTAGCATACATTAACCAAAGATCAGTTCTTTTTCGGTAAGTTCCGACCAGTTGATCAAACATTGTACAACCCCTATCACCGTCTCCAAATTCAAATTCAAGCTGAGCAAATTTTGAAATAACTCGAACATCTGAATAAGGAATGTACATTTATAAAGATCATGAACAGGCTAATTATTTTTTACTAGAAATACTTTGTAGGAAAGCATTCCCCCATACAATTTCGGTGCAGTATCTAGTGAAAACTTACGATGATCTTTTGGTAAATTCAAAATGGCCTTCTGGAAAAGCTTCCTTCCTTCATCTGCTCTAGAATTACGAAACAGGAAATGTCCATACTTGGTCCACACTTCTGGGTCATCACGATATTTCTTGGTCATCTGTGTAAATATACTCTCCACTTCCTAAACGACCATATAAACCGTCATGTGGAATCCAAAGTTAAAATAATCTAGTAGTACTTTCACAAAGCAAACGAGATTTGAACAACTTACTTTCAATTTATGACTGCCACAATAAATTTGAGACATTGTGCCGTATACTTTACGTGCATCCTGTGAGCAAAAAAAACAAAATTGGACGAAATGGATTATGATGTTCCAGTATAGTACAGAATCAAAACAGGAAACAAATCACAATTTGACTTTCAATACTTACATTTGTCCTTAATGCCTCCTGAAATACCTGATGTAATGTTTCCTGAAAACAACCATATTATAATTGATGAAAAATCTTTGATAATGTGAGATAAAAGGTATTCGTAAAAGGGTATTACGTACAGGTGTCCCATGAGAATTTTCAATATTCAGCAGTGCTACCCAAACGTTGAATCTTTCTTGATCCTCACGGAATAAAATGGTTGTCAATGCTCGTGCTCCCACGGCTCTAGCCTTGTCAATATTTCCATTCTACATAAACGGAAGAAATAATAAATGTACGTCGTTAATTAATATCATTAGATTACCTCATCCAAGTAATAATATTAAAATGTTGGTTATACCTCCAGATGGAATGCCATATACTTCATCCAACAAAGAGAACTATTCGGAGAAGCCAAGACCAGCCGATCAAAATCATCCTCTGTCCCTGGTAACTTGGCAGAATCAGCTAATGCCAGCTCAGAATCCCGTATATGCTTTTCCTTCAATTTTGCACGTTCCTTTCGTGACACTTTAATTTTTGCTTCTTTAGGTTTCCTCTCGTTCAAATCATCATCAATAGGAGTCCCATTCATGTCATTATGATTACCATTATCACCATTGTTTTCAAAATCCCAAAAAGATTTACCACCAATTTTCAACTCATTTTCTGGGCTGCTAATTTCAACTAGGCTGTTCAGACTTTCTTCTTCTTCATTAGTCTGAACTTTCTCGTTGGACACTGACTGTTTATTAACATCACCATTACTTTCACTCATAAATTTGTTTTTCTTGTTCGTTTTCTTCTTGACTGTGACATCTTCCTCTGGTGATGTAGTATTCTTGGGTTTTTTCTTCACAGGCTCTTGTGGAGGCAGTACTTCCTCCTCTTCTTGTTGACTTTTTTTACGCTTTTGATTTTTCTTTTTAGTCCCCTCAACTTCTTCGATTAGTTTAGTATTTTTCTTATTCTTTTTAACCTTATTGCTTTTTTGACGGGACGATTTTTCACCATCAGATTGATTTTCGTTTGCTTCCTCTTGTGGCTGTTTATTCTCGTCTATCTTTAACGTGAGTGTTAGGCGAGAAGCCTACAGGGGAGAGTCACAAAAGTAAAAACGTAAATATACGATATTCCGCTCAAACCGAAATATGATGTAACTAAAAAATCATATTGTGATATCGACATACCTCAGCATTTACATATATCACTTGAAAAGTTACAATCCGCCCTTTGAAAAAACTCGTAGAGATCTCAGCTGTAGTATCTTTATCCAAACCAAGTTGACCTAATGGAACAAATCCCTAAATAAAAAAAACTATTGTGTATTACTTGTTTCATATAAAAGATGGTATTAAATAAAATAAAATAAAATAATTATTATTGTCAAGCGCACCAGAAGTCCTCCAATTATCTCCACAATAACTCCCCCTTTATTAACGGCATGAACGACTCCTTTGGATACTATCCCAATTTTAATCTCATTCAGATTTGTCAAGACTGGAACTTTACTTTTGACCAAATCCTTTTTGGCTGTCAACAAAACTTTTTTCTCCACTTCATCCACTTTTAACACCTAGAAAAGCAAAGAAGATTTAGAATGAGAATGATCTCGTTAAATTAAAAGTGCTATTTATTTGGTACCTTCAATTTCAGCAATGTTCCAACAGGAAACTTTGATTGAGGATCTCGAACAGGAATATTTCCAAAATGATGATTCGGTACAAAACCGTGGAGTAAGCCAAACTTTACCAAAGCTCCAGCAGTTAACCACCTTTCTAGAACCGCGTCAATTTTTATGCCGGCCTCAAGTTGTTCTAATTTGATAATTTTCTGGTCGACAAGTGACCTAAAGTATAATAAAATCATTAAGATGACTCACTCACTCATCTTTAGATGTAAAACTTGAGGTAAAAACAAGTGTAAAATATACTTTTGAAAGGCACAAATGTAAACCAAGTCCATCGAATTGTAGTCGATCACTGTATATGAAAAAAGAAACATAGGTAATTACTATTAACATATGAATAGAGAGTATACGATGTCACCATGAATTATCTGACTCTGCATATCATTCTTGTTAGCTGCTAAAGTACAAGAAAGCACTTATTTTTTAAAATATTGTTCTGCATTGGAATGACAAAAATAATTACATTATAGACAAGAAATCTGTACAAGTATTCACCTTTACAAATATGTTGACTGCCAATAGGAAAATTCTTTTTGACATGTTCCGATGTCCAGCTTGCATCATCTGAACAACGTTGAAATGAGACAATACCTTTTTCTCCTGTGGTTGGGAAACGAATAACAAGGCCTCCATTCTCGTGTCGGACGATTTTTACATTCTCATTGCATCCTAATTTGATCTTTGTAACAGGAGTTCTCACAAGGAATGGGCACAATTTTGATTGTAAAGTTAAAGAAGGATTTGTTCCATTAGGTAGGACAAAGAGTACACGAGCTTTGACCTTTGATCCAATTTCTTGGGTAGTGGGTAAAGACCAAGTATCTTCCATGTGGTCACGGTGAATATGTGCGACTATGCCTTCCATCACGTGAACTTTCATACCCGTTCCATAAGTCTACAAAATTGTTAAAACAATTTCCATAAAAAGTATTTAATAAAGAACGAGAAAGAGAGAGAGAGAGAGAGAGAGGAGGCGGAGTTACTTAAATTGAAAATAAGTTGTATCTATCCCATAATCAATAATACTCTGAAAATTATTATTTTACCTCCATCACTATTCCATCCATCAACATTCCAGGAAGAAGTAAACTGTAATTCAGACCTGACGTGTCATGATATTTGTATTTTTCAATTGGTTTAGGATTTGCTGTCAATTGTACATTGCATAGATTATTCGTGACATTTGCACGTAAAACTTGACACTGTATTAATTGGCCTAGTCCTGCAATGTGTTAAAGTACAATTTTTAGTATTAATGATTTAAAATTTGTAATACATACTCAATAGAATGTCGAAGTTTTCATATTATTTTACCAAGTGGTCGACCTCGATTGACCTCCTTTACGAATTTAGTTGCTTGCGTTTTATCGAGGAAAGAACGTGTTCCTTTAATTCCCAAATCCATTATGTACCCATGATCTTCTATACTCTCCACAGCAGCTACAAAAACCTGGGCGAAGGGAATTTCAGACATCACCATACTTTTCATTGACAATTTTTATAATTTTGTACTTTCAACCCACTATACAAGTTGAGAGTTAATTGGGTGAAAAATTACCATTCCTTCCTGTACTGTCTTGGAATTATAATTCTTATGCAGTTGACTCGGACTCGTAGAAAGAATGATTGCTTTTCCTTTCTTTGTTTCTTTGACACTCTTCACTCTAACTATCACAACTTGTCCCACTTGGAAAAGGTCAGGGAGACAGTGCCAAGGCTGTCAAATAATTAATCAAGTCAAGTAAACAATAATTCATCAAAACAAAGTTAGCAAAATAATATCGTATTACAACTTACATCTGTTATAGCTTGACCGGAAGCGACAGCTTCCAAAACCTTCCTATATGGTTTAGAAATATTTGGTGCTGGTACAGCTCCAACGACCCTTCCTGGTAGGTTAACGATCATTTCATGGTTTTTAATTTTCACAACCCGGCCGAGTGAGAGAGTTTCTTCTACAATACTCTGAAATAAATTACACATGATGAGATTTCACACATTTACAAAAGTTGTCATTTGTTGTACTATAAATTTTACATCGTATGTGAGGGTTTCGAAATGAAATCCACCCGAATGTTGAGTTCCAGCAAGTAATTCATAATCCTCTGTTGTTAATTTATTCTTCCCCTGCTTCTTCTTATTTGATGATGGACCATCAGAGATATCCTAGATTTATCAATAAAACATATTTCTCTGTAAGAACTATGCTGAACACGCTTGTAATTTTGAAATCCAAATAATAATCATAATTTACCGAAGTAGATTCCGTTGATTTAAATAAATCATCAGCCAATTTGACGATCGACTCTCTTGACTTCCGGTTACTTTTTGCATTGGATCCGGTAGCTGCGACTGTCCCACGGGGAAAATAAGTCTCTTGCTTTAACTTGACCATCCTGACAATTCTCAAATGACCAAAAAAATTTCGACACGTGGATATTTGAGTAAAACCACGCTGGTGGGAAAGTATATCTGTATGCATAGATTTATTTACAGATGAAAAAAATGGAAGAGGAATTTTTTATTTTTTGCTAATTATTTTGCTCTCTCGAGAAACGAATTTTATTAATAAAGACCTGAATCACTCATACAATCATGAATAAATGTATATTACTTACTTCTAAAATAGTATAACGGTTGTTTTATTCGTCAGTATTTTTTTAGTCTTTGCCAATGGAAATTTACACTAAATGAACCCTCAAATTATAGGGCTGTCACTAAGCTAGTCTGTAGAATTTTAATTTCATATTTGTGTGTAGATTATAAATGTATTTTTATCAGCCGAATTTGTTTGGTCGACAGGAGACATTATACACGAATCGTATGTTTAACCTAATTCCAAATCATTCAAGCGACTAAAGTTGGTTGAGAAGGGAATTATTATAAACTCATTCATAACATTATATTGAAAGGCTCAATTAGAAGTATTACGAACATTTCCTACAAAAATACAGTACTTAACATAGTGCAATATAATTTCCGGTTAAATTAGGAAGTTCTACGAGTAAAGAAGTATACTTAAAGTTGAAGCTCGCTGAATGTTATTTTACTGTGTCTCTCTGTACCCCTTTCATATGACTTTCGTTTACTTTGTTTGTGTACGTACTTAGGTGAAGATTGAAGAAGAACCACCGAAAACTTGTGTCTGATTGAGTTATCGACTCCGTAAATACCTCTATTCGTCTAATAAATTTTCATCATCAACTATTAATAATAATTTTTTTAACAATTGCATAAATCTTGGAGCTATAATAATAATAACAACACATCATAATCTACTGTACATAGGCTCATAGCACCTTTGCGGTATTATATTAGTTTGCATTGATTTCTCTTCTGCCTTACAACTGACTGCATGACGACAAAACTTAATTAAGTAAACTTTTAATTCCTCAACTCCTTTTCTTATGCAAACCATGGAGTTTCCATGTGGCACCTATTAATATAACAAACATACAGTTTTGTACTAAGGATGATAATGACAAGATTTTCACATTTTAACTTGACTCCTTCAAACAATTCGGACGTGTCTTGAGAATTTCGCAACGGTCAACAACTGTTCTCAATCCTATCTTGTCAATGTTGCAAACTGGCTACATTTTTTGACTTCGGTACGGTTACCAATCATAATCACATAATTATTATTGACTACTAATATTACGTTTCCTTTGAATATTTTCCGCTGCCACATCATAATCATTCAAAAGGAAAACTATATATTCTTCGACAAAAAGACACATTGAATATATAACTTGCATTATCGTAACAAAGTTTCCCAACCAAATTCATATGAATGAATATATATTGATTGGCAAAAGAAGAATTTGTAAACCAAAAAAAAACGAAAACGAGACGAAAAGAGATTGAGCAGTTCACTTCAAATCAAAAATTTCAATGAGTAGAGGTTCAACTTCTCTCGGATTGACCTCCAGGAAAACACGAAGATGATTAGAATTGAGTTCATGAAGTTCGGCAATTTTTTTGATAAGCTGAAGATATGTTTCACGAGCTTCACAGCCATTTAATTTTGATTCTGAAATACAACACACCACAATAGGTCGTTTCTTTGGTCTTGGCGAATCACAAATGTTGTTGCATTAAATTTTCTAATTTTGTAAATCATCTCACCCAAGTATCTTTTCAACAAATAATAGTAAGAGTCTGCAAAAATGAAGAAACACTAGCGATTAGTGTCATAGAGTCGAAAATGTTATTGTTACACTGATTCATAATTCTATACTTACCTTGTTCTAACTTTACGACTTCTCTGTGGACAACATTTGGTCTCTCAGATGTAAATAACGTAATTGCACATAAAATTATCATAACTACAAAGGGAAACACAAAATAAATGTTTATTAAATTTCTCCACAAAGTACAGTAGAGTAAATATTAAATATTTATATATTTTTTTAAATAAGAAAGGTGTCTTACTATTGTCATCACATCGCCATTCACTTTTGAAAGATTTTGCAAATCTTTGATGCTCTTCGTAAAGATTACCTGTAGTAATTTACAGAAAAAATGTACAATAGTTCATACTTAACATTTATTGAACGAACTGTATTAAGAACATCAATTCAATACTTTAATTTATCCTAACCTTTTGCAGCTTTCAGAACTCCAAGCTTAATATTGTAGCCCAGCTTACTATGAGGGATCTATAATGTACAAAATAGAGAACAAATTTTAATTAAAGCATAGAATCATGTCAAATAGGTTGTGCACACATTCAACACGCATATGTATTTAAGTCAGCAAGATTATCTTACATTCCAGCTATCACGATCAGGATCAAATGCAACTACACTTCGCAGTATCATCATTTCAGTACAACTAGAAATTAGATGAGTGTCGAATTATTAAACAACTGAATTCGCTGTATAAAATTTAAAGAGCTGTGTAGACATGTATAATGTCTACGTTCAAAAAATGAAACAAGTTGTTTCTTGAAAGTATAACAGATAATAGTTTAATTGACAAAATTCCGTATCATGTACTTGCCTTCCCTTCAACAGCGCAACTTGATCATCCTGGCACATATTTTTGAATCTATTGATTACATAAAAAAGTCTTTTACATCTATCTGAAAAACTTTGGAAACACGTTTTAAAAAAATTGTAATGAGCTTCAATTGACAAACCCCGAGATTTTTTTGGACATCTTAATAAGCTATAAAATGTTTTAATATATAAGGATTAAGTTTCTCGATTTTAACATTTTCAGCATGAATCTTAGGATAACATATTCAAAAAGTACAATATATAAATCTCTTATTATGCTTACCCGTCGAATCGCAATATCAGTCAAATTTATCACATTGATCAACGATGGGTCCTAGATGTGTGCAAAATTACAAATAAGTAGTCAAGATTAGTTCAAAAACTTTATTTACCATGTACTTAACAAAACTTAAAAAGGAGCTCGGGTCAACTCACCGAAACTTTCACATCATGCCCTTCCACATCCACAGGGGTATTCAACGCTCGACTCGCATTTAACAACTCATTTAATTTATTTTGTTCGGCTTTGTTAAGATATCGAGAACTCGGTATTTGTTCCGCACTCAGCACTCCACAAGCATTAAACTCTGCATTTATCGCGACACCAATAATCGAATCCATAGTATTTAAAGGAAGAGGTAATGGTTCGTAACTCCTTGTATTGCGATGATTCACACAAGAACTCTTCCTTTGTTGTTGTTGGACTTTCGAGACATCAGTATAATCACAAGTAGGATCCTGTTGCTTCCTCATACAACTTGTCTCATTATCTTCGTCAACTACAACAACGGCTGTTGGTAAGGATGACGAGAGTTGGTGTTCCTCTGTGAAACCACGACGACCATCATGTCCATTTAAAATAAATGATGAGGATGACCTAGGGTCACCACCACCATTAATATTAGTCGAGCTCATGGGATTATTATTATTATTAGAAATAGCCCCAAGTTGGACATCCGGTGGAGATTCAGCCACTCCTGGGCGCATAAGAGATGAAAGTAATGGCATTTGAGCTTGATAAGCCGGAACCTGTTCGAAATTTGTTGTTGTGTCGACATTAGGATTTTTATTATTATGAGTAAATAATCCCGAGATCTGTGACGGCACAATGGGTCCGGTGCTTTGTCTTCTGTCTGTACACCAAACTGACTGAGTTGTCTCGTTACTACTACTTGTAATTTGTTCCTGTACGCTGTACATCTCATTCTGAGTTAACTTGTTTCCTTGTTCTTCTTCTTGGTGATGGAATGGCTCCGATGATGAAATCAATGAACTTTCACTTAGTAGTACGCTCGTGTTGCTGCTGGATGATGAATTTGATCCATTAATATTATCAAAATTATTCACCGGAACATTATTGTTGTTAGCATTGAAGAGACCATTGCTACTGGAATTTGTTGTACTCAACATGTTGATTTTCTGAGGAGGACCAGAGGAGACACAGTATAGCGATGGTGACTCTTTGTATTGCAGTGACTCTTCATTATGAGGCATCATTGGTTGCTTAGGAATTTTGTGTGGCAATGTTGGATCCGGTGGTGAATTGTGTGAAATACCCATATTTTGATCCATTGTTAAAGATTCTGTCATACATGCCGCCTTAGCCAAAGGGACATCGGATGGCAATGGCACATCGGAACTTTGCCTTTTGAGTCGATTTTGTTCAATCTTTTGTTTCTTAATCTTTTTTTCTTCATCTGTCATGATCCATTCTTTTTTCATACCAATGTCAAAACATCTAAAAACAAGGTAATGTAATTATATTAAAAATACCACTCGTATAAAGTTTTAAATAAAAATATGTATTTGTAATGTAATTGCTTTGAAATCATTCATGCATTAACATCTTTTTTTTGAGGAGATTAGTAGAGGCAATACTTAAACAACTACTCACTTTTTCAATCTGCATTTTTGACCTAAATCAATGAATATCTTATATTACTTTACACTACAAATAATAATTCTTTGAAACAATTTGTTTCAATGAAAAATAAAAATACATGTTCATGGCAATCAAATGTGAAATAAAAATATTTTTAAAAGTATTTACAGAAGCGTCGGGTCACGGGGTCCACTGTAGAAAATTGGAAACCGAATAAATTTACAATTAAAGTTGTATTGCAAATGAACTTTACATATAACCAATATCTACTTGAATGCAATAAACTAAATTCTTCTCCCATTACCTTTACAATTGTTACTGAATGGGCACACAAAATCCTACAAGGACATAAAATCAGAGAAATTAAAATTTTCAATTCTTTGTACATAAGCTAAACAATTAGTTTGACAACATTTTACACATTTCCTCACCTTCGGTTTGAGAGCATTTCGGCGGAAGAAAGCCTTACAACTCTCACAAGTTATGGCATTAAAATTATTCCCAAGGGCCTAAAATAAAATAAACGAATTATCGTTACATGAGTATAAGGGAATAATAATATAAATACACAATTTGAAAATAAGATCCTTACCTTATCACCACAGACTCCACAAATTTTGGAATCTACCTTCATCTGCTTACCATCATTGCTAAAAACATGAATAAAATTTTCCCCACATGGGGATGAATAACAGAGTTATATTTTTTATCAATATTATTACCATAATGGTTCCATAATAATAATATAATAAAAAAAACTAACCCGTCACCATTTGACTGCTGCCCTTCAATGGGACTACTTGATCTACTGCTAGTGTTACCATCAAAAATCCCATTGTTGGCGATTGTCATCCCTTCTCCATTATCATTTTCCATTTTCATATAAATTGACAAACTGGAAGAATTTTGCACTTCGTTCATATTGCTCCAATAATTAATGCTGCAAAATTAATTTTAAAAAACACCAGTCATCAGAAGATAGACAGAACACCATTTTTATACGAACAATTATTATTAACACAGTATATTATTATGTTGTTACTTTTGAGTCAACGGTTTCAAGTTCCTGGGGACTTGAAAATGTGTAGGGCATCCATTATGATGTTGATGGTGGTGATTCTCCACGGGGTCTAACAAGTCAAAGGTTTTGTTGGGTACACAACGAGGTGGATCCGAAATATCAGCCTGTACATGTGATTGAAAAAAGAAACATTACAATCATTACATAATTTGCAAAATTCGCTTACTAAATCTTTGTTTTTATAATGAAAAAAATACTAGCATATAAATAACGTATTACACATTACTTTCGTCATCTTAATTCAACATCAAATACAAAGACTTTTTGATCTTTCGAGACAGAAACTTCGAAATGATTAAATTATATGTTTAGAACTAAGACATTATAAAAATCTGTAATGTCTGAATTCTCTATCCGGTAAATAATTTGACAGAGTTTGAGTAAGTATGTGTATGATTTTCAGAAACCTTTATAATAATAATGACATCCTATCATCTCTTTATCTAATTTGAAACCAGAGTTCTATGATAATAATTATTACTGAAACATGTTTGACATAATGTAGTCATACATCGTCAGCAGGTGAAATTGTGATATTATTACAACTTAACAATTTAATAGAGAAGATAACTTTTTTTCAATACTCAATAAAACCCTTGATATTAGCAGGGTTATCGAAAACTTTTGATTCTAGATTGTGGCAGATGAACACTTGAAGAGATTATAGTACGCAATGACCACCCATAGTAATAAATCGTCGTGATTGACAATGTTCTGTTAAATGATGATCACAGATTAGAAAAAAACATTAGATGTTTTCAACCTCATCAACTAAAACGGATCCCTATTAAATTAAAAAATGACAACAACAATAACATGCTCTCGCAAAATGTAAGAATAAATATTCGTGTTAGTAAATTACAAAAGGTTTAAATTGTAGAATCTGATAAAAGTTTTAACTTTCGCTAAGACACAATGTTATTCAAATTTAAAGGCTTACTCAGTAACTGGAATTGGAAACGTCAAGAAAATATAAAATTCCCCTTATTCCTTGTGGTAATTACGATAACGGTGCAGCTCTCACAAAACAAATAATGTCAAAATATTTTGATTTTCATGCAGACTAGAATGGAACACCAAAAACACCTATAAACTTGGAAGTGAGTCAGCTGATTATTTTTTTATGGGAATTTGCTCTCTACGGCTTCTTATGCTATGATCGGGTGTAAAATTTCAGAAATTCAATTTCTTTTGCTTTCATAAAACATCCAAAATCGTCTACAGTAGTTGATCTGGACTGTCCACTATCATCATCCTGTCAATTAATTATAATTAGTGTATACGACTGTCGGAACCTTCTGAACTGACAACAGCAGGAAATGTGATGAGTACGATAGACAAAAATTGAAAATATGCTTTTCAGTTTCTTTTCGCCAATCGGCAATCACTTCCTTTGTACAAACTTGCTGATCGCACTATATAATTACCTAACAATTTAAATGTTGATCTGTGTACTAGATGAAAACTAGAGACATCAATCATTTAATTGTACCTTAGATCTTTTATACTCCTATATACATACTACTGACAACCTTTCTGGATAATCCCAAATAGATTCTAAGATGGTTCATATTTTTTGTCAAATTTTGCTTCAAAAAAATAATAAAAATGCACTAATATATAAATTATACCTCAATTTTTATCTGGGCCATGGTGTAAGAATTGCGGTGAAAACTCAGTTGGAGAGCTAGTCAATCCACATTATAACTTTCTTTCTCTCAGAGACCCACACAAAGTTGTTGCAGATGGACAACCTCTTTTGACATTGATCTTGCCAAGTTGGAAGCTAAATTATAAGTGACATTAAATGTAGTAAAGTTGTGGAGCTATCCCTTCTCCATTTTAACTTGTAATTTACATGGAGTCTCTTCACTTTCAGCAAAAGCTGAGTCTATCATCTCCCCTTCTCCTACATGTTAATTTGTGTGTGGATACTGGATACACACACACACATTTAACTGGAAAGTGAAGAAAGGTACTTACAATAATAAATACATGCAATAATATGATGATGACTCATTGAACAGGAGTAAAGTCTTGAATATACTGTATTGCAGTAGAAATAAAAATATGTAAACTTAGTAGTAGTGTGTAGCTTCAAGTTTCTATTCCTGTGTATAGCTTCTGAACAAATCACACACAATCTCCTTCCATCCCCCAATGAAGATAAGTATGGAAATTCACATGTAAGTACGCATCATCAATTTTCTTAATACGAAAGTCAAGTTAACATGTAGATTTTCATGGGCAGCTCAATAAATACAGACCTCTTTTGCTTCCCTCTTTCTTTCCTGATATATACACGGACTTTGTGTGTGTGTGTGATCACTCGGAGGTCAACTCAGATTATGGCGTCGTTCTGTCCATCATCCAAAAGTTGGCTCAATAAAGATATGCATTTGCAGCAAAGAGTACCTATTATAACTAAGTAAGTTACAATAAGTACTCTTTGATTTGCAGGGTAGCTAGACTAAAGTGACTGTTTTTGAATAATTATACTGTGTTACATATTAGCATGGAGATTAATTAATTACTGTGCTCCCAAGACGACAGCATTTTAGCTGGGAAATGTTTCGAGCAATCTTCCCGCAACGACCATTTCGTATTTTTGTATTTAGGAAATAAATAAAACATGTCATTGTATCTTTAACCAGCACAGGGCATTTAATTTTCAAAACTTACTATAGATAGAAACACAGCATCATCTCAGGTACACAATCAAAATGTTAAAGACAAAAAAGAGATCTCTCTTATTTCTGTTGCGCAAGAATCAAGTCAACTGCTTGTTTGAAATTATCAACGATCCCATCCGGTTTGATTTGAGGATGATTCTCGTCTGAAGAATTTAAGATAACAAGAGAGTACTTACTTGTATATATACGACTTGTATGGGATTGCATTATTTTACCTGAAGGCTGGAATTTCCCTACAAATAAATTCACAAAATTATGAAATATTTTAAAAACGAAACCTTGTAGCAATCATATTGTCCTTATAAAATAGATACGTACCTGTACGAACTAAAACTCCGCTAAATCAATTTAAAAAAGTCAGCATTAACGTTTGGTCTCAGCATTAATTCATTAATTACCATATACTGTATTTAGTAGTTACCGTAATCCAATGGCCTGGGCTCCACCAACATCACCTGAAAAATGATGAAAGAGTCAAAACACAAAAAGTAATATTCAATGTTCTAAACTTTTTCAGTGTATTTATTGTCTTTGCAGTAAATTCTATATACTCCTACTAGTATGTACATACCAACAATGTCATCACCGATCATCACAACCTGGATAATATAACATAAAATAACACACGATAATTGTATGAATCTGTCAGAAATAAAAAAGATGAGTTACTTTTACAAACTCACATCTTCAACATTCATCCCCAAAGAATTCAAAGCAGACTGAAAAAATGTTTTGGAAGGTTTTCCAATCAACTCAGCCTGTATTCCTGTTGCATATTCTAATGCCGCTGTGAAAGGACCAACATCCAGCATCAGTCCCTGGTCTTCCATGTAATACTTCCTATTTCAATAGGTTTAAAATTAGTTCAAATGGAGTATTAATTTAACCCCTTTCTTAGTATATTCAAGTACACTAACCCTCTTCCAAGTGTATAGAATTTAACATTCGCATTCTACAAATCAGAAACAATTTTAGGTAAGATACTTTATTGACAATTTCAAATCAATTTCTTTGGTTAGAATACCTACCCGTTGTTTTAATTTCAAGAGTGCATTGAAGACTCCATTCATAGCCTCATAAGTGAAACTCTCAGCTGCAATAATTACATATTATTTTATAACTTGGATTCATTATAAGACAGTCAATAAATAGACGTAAAATGAAACAAACTTATGTTCACCTGCATCTCCTACAACTACACAATCAAATTCTTTTTCAGGATTGTCAACTGTAGAAAATTCTTCAGCTAGCTATATATTTACAAGAAACATTTTTTAAAAAATTAGAAATATTTACATGGAGAATTTGCAAAAAACTTTATGATTATGTACATTGGGATGAATTAGTAGATGTGGTTTAAGATTTTCTGCTTGTAACCGCATAGCCATTGCTGGAGCTGGAGAAAAAACGTTTTCTATCTGAACTTCAAACTGTAGCCCAGCTAACTTTTTTACCAGTGTACTCCTTGTCAATTGAGTTTCGTTTGTACCTAAAAAATGACAATTGACAGAACAAAGGTATTCAATCAATACACATTCGCTCAAAGGGCTTTGAGAATTAAAAGGTTAAAAAATACTGAAATTGCATACATAATCGGAAAGGAATTTTAGACTGCTTCAATCTGCAATACGTATAGAACAATGGAATGTATGAGATAATCTCAAGTCAACAATTATTTGTATTTATTACGAGTTCACGATTTAACTGTTACCTTTGAAATGCTTCTACAGACCCGTCAATCGCATTACTACCGTTTTTTAGAACGCCAGAAATGTCAAGCAAGAGTCCTTTTATAGGGGCTTCCAACCAAGACATTTTTACCAAAAAATTTTGTGTTGTTCCTTTGGGAAAATTCGAAATACTGTAGCCCTAAACAGGCACCAAGGATTCCATTCTAGAGGAGAATATTAAACAAAGTTTTCAGCAGTGATACCCTTTGCGTACTAAGCTACTTTTTGTTGTATATACCATTCTAAGATGCTTGAATTTTTCTTTGTCTCTCAAGTCCCTGTTGACGGTCGCGTATGTGGGTTTATTCAACATACCTTCATGCGGAAAATAGTTTTCCGATTGATGGAATGTTGTCCGTGAAAACAATGAGAATAAATTACTGGATAAGATGAAGCAAAAGATGATAATCATTTAATCATTGTTAGACTGATATTGGAATTAAAATCTTTTTGCAAGGAATGACCGATAGAAACGCAAATTCTGAGGAAGCCATGAACAAGCACTTTATTCATTTTTTACTGTAATAATATATACTGTAAATTAAAGCTCGGATAACAACTTAACATACTTAATAAAGTGAAATAATTATTACAGTTCAACCATATATATATAGTGTATATAGTCATAATATTATAAATTAAAATTAAAATTAATAACTAAATTTCGGACTCTTTCCATTTTTCAGTGGAGATAAAAATTCTTCTTCTTTCATGGCGACGACCCAACGTCCTAAATAATCTATATATGTTTATAGAATAATCTATTTTTTCACAGTAACAATGGCATAGACTTCGTCATACAACTAACTATAATATATATTTCTTATATAATAATTATATTTCAACATGCAATGCTAACGATGTCAATGAAAAAGTACTTTGATTTCATGCCGCGAACATGTCTAACATACTATATCATCGTTTTCCATTAATGGACAATAAATCGGTAATAATTGCACTTTCTTTCTTCCTGACAAAAAATCATCAAAGCACCTCCTCCTCGTCATACTTCACTAAGTTTGGCTAATTCCTCTCAAGAATAAATAATTATTAACAAAAACAGAGAAGAAAAAAAACAATCCCTTGTAGAGCCTTACTAAATAACCAATAATTACTTCTACACTCTCAAACGTATACTCATATTGTTACTGGTTAACTTTTGATTCAAACACGCCCTGGTATACTCCATACTTGAAGCAACTAAATTAAATGACAATATAGTCTCGATTGTGTGCCTTATAAATTGAAAAATATAAGAAGGACCCAGAATTAGTGTTTAGTTAAAAAGAGAAACTCCTATCATACTACATAATATTATTATATTCACACAAAAATTTAGTGACAGAGTTGACCATTTACATCAGTTTGGACTTTCTTTTGGACTTTGATATGGTTTAATATGGCACAAAGGATACTTGACAGTAAATCCTTTTTTGGTTGTAACTAGACTATAGATTGTAAGAAAATTTTATACTATACATAGGTAATAATATTGTATTTTCTCTTCAATCACTTAACGCACTCATTGAACATTGTACAAGTAGTAGTATTTAGTAGTAAAAGTTTTGTAAGTAATTCAAAAGTCAAAAAAATTGATTCAACATCTACAAACTACACAACGCTCTATATTGTAATAATGCATATATTTCAAAAGCTTAAATATTATATAGATTTAATGAATAAGTTAATACTCTCGTTTCAGTAAAATCTAGGAATACACGTAACTTTGTAACAACAGTGTGTATATAATGGCAGGACAAATCTTTCCCTTTAAATGCCACATCATAACATAGTCGACTATTGTACTGTGTATGCATACATATGTGGGATCCACTTTTGTCAAACACAGTTTTACTCTGCAAGGGAATTGTACAATAAAATACACTGCACTATAATAATCTCTTTAGTTCCCATAATCATATTTTTGCAGCACACACATATTGTTTTTCTCTTTCTCGCATAGGAATTCGGTTAGCAATGTAGCATAAGTAATACAGAGAGGACAATTTTCCCCATCATCTTATATTTTTTGTTGTGTTAGACAGGATGGAAATGGAAGATACGAAGGCTTAAAAGGCAGTTTGATTGCAGTAACCATTACACAACTTGTGTTCACGTTGTACAATCATTTGTTTTAGCAGTTATAGTTTCATTTTTACATTTGTGTATTATTTAAATATATTGTCGCGGACAGTTATCTTGCGGAGAGGCAAAGGCATCATTGTTTTAAACCTTTCCATGAGATCTTGATGAAAAGAGTTTATATAGTACAACAGTTATTTAAACGGACTGTGAATTTTTCCTGTGTTTCACTACTATCCTTTCGTAATATTATTAGACAACTACAAGATTTCCTACAATGATCACTATAAGTAACTATTTTTGACAATGAAAAATATACCCCGTTTATCTTAATTATCGGAGAGTTAAAATTTGTTATTCGAGACCGAAACTGTAATTTTGAGTACTAATTTATTTATTGACCTCTCCCTCTATAATATATTATATAATAATATATTTTTCGATTCAAAAAAATTCTATTATCAGACTTGCAAATTTTTTAGTTAGAGCCTTCATGCTTTTGAAAAACTTTCCTAGACGAACTCACAACATTTTTAGTTGTCGATGTTTGTTGCTTAGTAAAAATTCTTTTCAAAGACACACCTCCATCAGCATGAGCCGTTTCATACACTTCTTCTGAGGACACAGGTCCAGAGTCGTAATGTGAGATTTCCTCACGGTATTCTTCCCTTTGCTGATCGTCTCCACTTGATCTTTGAATTTGATGTTGTTGTTGAAGCGGTTGTTGCATTCTAAATGGCTTCCCAAACGTGCTATTTGTAGGTAAGACTTGATGCCGCCCGAAAAATATTAATAATGTTTATTATTAGTAAAGATTTAAGCAAAGCATGATTTAATGAGTGAGAGTTTCCAAGAATTAATCGAGTCAATCCCCAAAATTATGAATGAGTGGAAAAGGTATAAAATGTTAAGTTTAGTTATTCAGAAGTACCCTTTATCCCAGTTACAGCGGATTTATCAGAATAAAACTCGGATGGCTTCATGAACGTTTTCTTAGTTGGGGTAGCAGATGACGCCGAATAGTATTGATCTACAAGAACAATGTATTAATAACGTCGATATCAAGAATTTTCTTCAATTGTAAACTCAAAATCACATAGAATACATACCAGGTTGACGTGGCTTTGCGTACAGGTCTTCTTGAGGTTCGTAATTTTTATTTGCATTATAACTTTGTTGGAAACGTTGAGGGGGTGGTGGAGTCGCAACTGTAAAGAACAAATTATATTATGAGAAATATTTAGACATATTATATTCTACACAGATACCAATGATAACTTGGCATATTTTTCAGTTTTGAGAAAGGATAGTAAACATACCAAATCCACCAGGCGGTTGTTGATAACCAATGGATGATTCATTCGATATCGTACTGTACTGTGATGGAGACACTGTGCCTGGTTTTGGTGAAATTATTGGTTTAACAGGTGTTGAGGTAGTAGGATATGGCTGTTGTTGTTGATTGTATTGTTGAGATTGTTGTTGCTGTCTCATAATATTGAATGAATTCGTAGCATTATTGATTCTCTCAGCAGATGATTCTAACAAATTTTCCAATCTAAAATACAGACAAATTAGTTCCATAATCAATAAACATTTTGTGTTTAAACACATGAAATAAGTACATCTTGACTTTTTTCTAAAAAGAAAATACCTTGAAGCCTCATGACCAGTATCAATCTCCACATCCCATTCATCTGCACCAAAATTAAATAGCAGTGAAACATACACTCAAAACTGTATGGTGCTTAAATTAAAATGAAGATGAAAATATATGTTTGTGGTACCATTGAATCCAGCCCCTCCAGTGCGTTCTTGATATTTTGCTTTTCGAATGGCCCCTAACCGTTTACGAGCTTCCTCCAGTTCTCTCTCAATTCGAAGAACGTCCGATCGAGCATTAATTTCTTGTGCTATCCCACCAACCATACGTCTATTCAGAACAAGTTGTCGTTCTTCTTCTTGAGCCAAAGCCTGTTGAGCAGCTCGTACCAGATTGTCTGTTGTAAGATTAAATTTAAGAAAAATCTTAGATGTATATGCTTAAGCATATTACTGGAAAAACAGTCCCTTGAAAGTATATATATATCTTTACCAGTCGCTCTTTTGACAGCATTTCCAGCAGCCTTTAACAAAAGGATTATATAACAAGTTACAAATATCATTTCCAAACTCTGTACAATGTCGTGATACCAATAAGAATTTATTTATGATTACCTGAAGCCGCCGAGTTGATTCTGATTCAGACTTTGCTTTCACTTTCAGTGCACATAGTAACTGAGCAGTCGAGGAAGCGACCTGTTTTGCAGCCGAAATAAGCTTTTCCTCCGTTGCATGGCCTTGAACCAATGAGTTTGCTGCTTCGACCTACAATATGAAACACGATTGCAATGATAGTTTTGAAGATAATATCACACGTTTAAGGGTGACTTATTGTCAATTTTTTAAAAATTCTTTCTTACTAGACTATGAGTCGCAGCAGCAACCAATTGGGCGGCTGATACTAGTCCATCACTCCATTGGCCATCATCAGAATCAGTTGCAGGCTTACGACTCACCAAACCACTATCAACGAGTTCTCTTTGAGCAGCTGACGCTGCCTTGACGAGAGCAGAAGTGGCTGCCGCTACTACAAAAGAAAAAGAAATTCATTGAAGAAAATTGAACATGGATGGTTCTGGAGAAGACAACGAGTTGGAGACAAAAAATTACTTGATTTCGCAGCCTCCAAAATCATCTCGTCAAAATTCAAGCTCTCATCTGCTTCCTGTACAAATATCATACATACTCATTAATAATTTCACATTAATTTGACACCAATAGTCAAGTAGAATTTCGTCAAGGTATAGTGAGTTTCAATCTTCGAGTCGAGTTTATTATTAGCAGTCCTCGCATCTTCAACTGTTGTCAAGACCAATCCACTGTAATAATATGTTTGAAATCCGGTTGATTTTCAAATTCACAACCAAGAATATCAAACATATCTCACAGGGGTGATCAATGTGTCACTCTCATGGTGTCAACGCCCTTCCTCACAATGATCCAATAATGAGATTTCACAAATAATATTTACTTGACAACTCACTTGAATAGATCGTCGAGGACGTAACTTTTCCAACTTTTTCGCAGCTGCATCAATTGAATTGGCAGCTCCCAACAATTCGTTTTCAGCAATCACCGTCAAGTCATCAGGATCTTCATAACCAGCACCTATACAAAGGATTTCATATTGTTTAGCAAATATGATTGACAGGGCTTGTCAAGATTAAACTTTTAGTACGAAAAACCAGAGTGAAAGAAGTGAAAAGTACAACATCTAAAAGTTTTTTTTAAAAAATATTTTAAATCATTAGTTTCGCAGATTACGGTAAGCCTTTTTAAAACTCCATGCAAAATTATACATAATCAAATAAAATATTATATTTATATAGTACTGTGAATAACCGGTGTGCATAAAAATGTAGAGCTCAGAGAGACAGAGAGCTGGAACTTGTGAATCTGTCACTACATTGCAACTAAACCAATAACCTTTCTAAAAATAAAACCACCATTATAACAAGCAACTAACGACAGAAATATTTTGTATTGTTAATAAAAATTGTTTTTATATCATCTATAAAGGAAATAGTAACAGGATGGAAAGAGATACTCCAACAAAAAGTGCAATTTAAGTTTAGACGCAGGAGGGAACATATATACTTCAGGCATTTAAACATTCACATTTGAGCAGAGCAATAATGAAAAATAGCAAAGGGAATTAACCTAACATGATTCAGGGCAATACAGAGAAAAATACACCACAGAGGGACAGAAACGAGAGAGAAATGAATTTTATTCGGCCACTTTGTGCCATCAAAACGGACCTTGGCTGTGCTTTTGGGAACGAATTGCGTGGCCAAGTAATGGATTTGTGGATAACTGGTTGTGAACAACTTTAACAAAAGTGAGACAAACATTTAACACTTCATTCAAACATCACTTAGCATGTATTAATTGGATGCCTAAGGGTCAAAAACCTCCAAACATTAACTGATCCTGAACTGAGTAGCAGACTACATGCCTATTACAAATATGTGTGCACTTGATTGAAAAACATTTGCAATACGCAAATTTGCATCTATAAGATTATTTTGTGCGCTGAATTAAATTGAAATAAAAAATATTTTTGCTTAATGTTTATAATATAAAAATCGCCACCAAATTTCATATTAATTAAACACATCGTTACTCGAAACTTTGGTCTCTAAAAATAATTACAGCCCACTCTTGACCTGTTTACTAGTACAAATAACACAGGCTTTTAACTTTTCGTAACAGGTATCACTGCAACTTTTTACAAACTGTAAAACCTTAGTTTGAATTAATTAAACACTATTAGCTAAATATTGTGCTATCAGTCTTTGTAGTCAAATACTATATTAATTGAAACTCAAAATAAACACTCTGAAATTTTTTTATCAATTAATTTTAAAAACTTCACATGTGCAGTATACTAAAATCTATAATCTTACCTTTCATAAGTTGTCCAACAGCGACTAATTCAGTCACGGCTGCTGCAATTTCCCTAATATGTGAAAACAAAAACAAACATTAATAATAAGCCAACCAAAGGATATTACTATTTTGAATCGAAATTTTCTGAGGACTCACCTGCTACATTGAGTTAGTTGTGGTTTCACATCAGTACCAGGGTGCAAAACAGCATGAAGTACAAATTGAAGCAACTCACGATAATGAATGGCAACTTGACGTGCAGCAACAAGCAGTCTATCTCTCATTTCCCCATCCACAGCATATGCTGCTGATTTACATGAAGTCAGTAAGTCAGATATAGCTTTTCGACCAATCTATGAAGAGAGTAGCAAGGAAGAGTAGATAAGGAAAATGAAATCAAAGTGAATTCAGTTAAAAATAAAAATGACAAACAAAATGATTTACCATTTATCCGACAACATCTTAACAATATTTTTTATATTCAAAAAGGGCATTATAAAGAAAAAAAGAGGTCGTAGTCATATTACATTTTGTAACAGAATACTAAACTCACTTCATTGTATATTCCAGTGCAATACAACAAAAAACATGTTTGTTATGGACAAACAGAAGAGTTAATATTATTTCTTATTCTTAGTATAGTTCAAGGGATCCGTAGCAAAATCATAGTCAATTT
>WJFB01000981.1:0-40618 GCA_009870185.1 Pygmarrhopalites habei | reverse complement strand
CTTCACCATATATGCAGAATTCTACGGAGAATAACATATATTTTTTCCAGCGACCTGTAGGTCAACTTTTTTTAAACACGTCATGTACATATTCTAAGGTCACATGGCGGAACCTCTTTGTGCTGTGAAAATATTCTAAATATATCATCAACATGTTTAAAATGAGACTCACCCCTAGAAATACTACATAGTAGAGAAGGGTCGTTGGGAAAAGAAAAATTCCAATTGTAAATCCTAAGGAACCCAGAAACATTTCCGATATAGACAAATGGACAGAGTCAACACGTTGTCGCAATGGATTCCACTTTTTTCCAAAGAAGAGACGGCCAAGGGATATGACAGTATTTCTCTGTACATTGAAAAGCCTGTCAAACAATATTAGCAAAAATATACTATTATGTGACTCCTCAGAATGTTTGTATTAAATGAGTTATATTAAGTATTCACCTCGTTGCATATATGTACAGGCAATAAATATGGAATGTAGCTATAGTCAATGTATCCTTAATAAGAGCAATTTGAACAGTAATTCCAATGCATCCAACATAAGTCACTGCAGACAAAAGTCCTGAGAGAATTGGCTCAATTATTCCTGTAAAAATAAGATAAACATTTTGACAAATTCTCATACTATATTAAAAAACATTATCCATTACTAGTATTTTGTCTCACCTATATAATTTCTCCATAAATGAAGATGATAAGAGAAGAATCGACAAAGGAGTGAGTTAAGAGCTGCACTGTAAAATAAAGTTTAAAAAGATTTTATATAAAATAAAGTTATGACATGACAGTTGACACATTGTCAAATACTCAAATAAACAAAGAGATTTACTTTAGCTTGAAACCAGCCGGAGAACCTCTAAGCCATTGTAGCAACTCCAGAATAACATTTAGCAAGAATTCGATATTACGTTGTAACAAATAAAATAAATTTGGAAATGCATGAACCAAGTAGTATGACACTAAACATCCCAAAAGAATGTCTGTCTGAAATAAGATTAAAATGTTTAAAATCTTCAGTCTTGACGAATCTCCCCTGCAAAGCTGTAAAAGCAAAAAACAGTTTTGATTGAATTAGTACAATGATTTACAAAATGATATAAACACAATAAAGGTCAACTTACTTCTGTAAGGCATTTATATTTGTGAAACAATTGCTTTAGTCCAAGTGATTTCTGAATTATCATGATGACAGTCTTTCAAAATGACAAAACTGAAAAACACTTTTTACTCGCGACAGATTCAAATGTTTTCCCACTATAAAATAAGGCCTTAGAGCGAATTCAAAGACAAACGTGGTTGTTCCTCGTGCTCGTCAATATTCTGAAATTTCTTGACAATTGGAGTCTGACTTCTTGTGGGACAATGGTATTTTTTTGCTGTAACGCATGTGGGTCAAGTCTCAAGAAGGCCCAGGTCGAGAAACATTCTTGTCGTTCGGGAGGTCGTAATTTTTCTTGCATGGACTGTCACAAGGATTTCAGGTATTAACGATAGATCTAAAATGCTTTCAAAGTTTAATTTCATTGCAATTATACTGATAAGCTCTGTCTGAAATTTTAGGGGAGATGAGTACAAAGTTCATACCAAATGTGTGAGTGAGGAAGAGAAGTACGCTGCAGATGGTTGGAAAGGTATTTTAATTTTAAACATTTCCGTATACATGTTGTACGAATATTTTATTATTTCATGTCAACAATTTTTGTCCTTTTTGAAAAGCTCCTGCTAACCGAAATAAGAACGAGAAGAAACAAATGGCTTGGGTTGAGACTGTTCAGGCTACCGTGGAAAAGGCTGGCAATACACTTGACCCATCTTCCCGAAGTCTCCTTCAGAGCATTACAAAACATGAGAATGTTCCTCGGAAACGGGCAAAGTTCATAGTAAGTCGTTGCTACAGATTTTTAAAAAATATAATGATGGTCCTTTGTAAATTGTGAATAATTATTTAAAGTGTGTGTTGATTCCTTTTTTTCCTCCTGAATATAGAATTTCATAAAGAATATCAGTGGACAAAAGTTCAATGAGCAAGTTGTGGATAAAGTGTGGACTCTATTAGAAAATGAATTCAAGTCCCAAAATCCTCCACCACCAAACCCGACAACAAAAACAAACCCAACTCCAGAAAATAAACAAGTAGAGGACACAACAACAACTGTTGAGGAGACAGATGAGAGTAACAAGAAGAAGAAAAAGAAGAAAGACAAGAAGAAAAAAGAATCTGAATCAATTATTCCTATGGAAGAAGTATTACCGCCGACGGACCTTCCTGAGACAATGGTAGAAGAAGAAACGGTGGAGATCAAAAAGAAGAAGAAAAAGGACAAAAAGAAAAGAAAATCCGACTTGGACCTTTCTACTAATGAAGATGATACGGTTGGAGCACCAGAAAATGGTGACGTTGAACCAGTAACAGTTGAGGAGACATCCGAGGGTAAGAAGAAAAAGAAAAAGGACAAGAAAAAGAGAAAATCGGAACTAGAGGCAGAAACTTTAGCTGTGGAGGACGTGACGACTGTTCTTATGGAAAATAACCAAAACATGGAAATAGCCGAGACGACTGGCATCAAAAAGAAAAAGGACAAAAAGAAAAGAAAGTCCGAGTTGACTCTTTTTACTGCTACTGAAGAAACAGTAGAGGAAATTCCCGAGCGTAAAAAGAAAAAAAGTGCACGATGACAATGAACAAGACAAACCTTAATAAAATCATTTATTTGCAATGTTTTACATAAATTCAATATTCAAGTCAAAACGCCTGCATGGCATATTTTTTTAGCATTAGTCGAGAATGTACAATATACAAGAAGAACAATCATAATAATATATATATATATTTAGTTTTATACGCCCCATAAAATCTGGATGTATTCGGGTGATGATGGTGGTGGTGGATACTCTCATGTTTGTGTGTCTTCTGTTAGGCTTGAAAAGGCTTCGAAACACTTTGTTGTATTCTATTTTATTTCCATCCGGGTCGAAGAACGGTTTGAGCAGCCATCGCATCCGGGAATAGTGAATGATAGTTTAATAACGGAACGAAATCTGCTCGGATCAATTTCGACGCAAACCATCGACCATGCAATGTATTTACAGCTGCAACAGCTGTTGAAATTGAGGGACATTTCACATACACGTTCCCTGAAGGGCTACTAGTGTCTACAAATACATGAACTGCTCCTCCATGAGGGAGGCAAGCTTCTAAAACTTCATCACGAATATCTGCTTCAAATTTGGGATTATTCACTTCCCTGAAATTATCAAAAATTCATCATCATCAGTTCAATTGCTTGGTATGTACCATATAAATAAAATATATCATATTATATTTAATATAATAATGTTTTCTTACTGTGCGGGATCAAACATATTGGACAATAGGAAGGCTTGGGTGGCAATCGGAGGAGCTACTGCTGCTTGTTGTTGAGGAGCTGTTGTTGTGGCCGGGGCAGCATTACCATGAGGAAATTGACTTTGCATATTTAACGCTGTTGCGGCCGCTTCAGGGAGTTTTAAATCAGTACCTAATAAACATTTGAGAAATTATAAATATTAAGAGACTAGTACCAATACTTGTGGGTCACATTTATTAATGAAACAATAATTGGTGACTCACCTTCAGCAAGCTTTGCCATAAGTTGGAGACGACCGGTGACACCCAAATTGACGCCAGCACGATCCATTTCATCCGTATCTAAAAATGTTTGTGGATTGTGAAAATAACTGAAACGAATAAAAGAGAATGATATTAATTTTTGAGCGACAAATTTGTAGAATTTCTGAAAGATGCGTTTGGAAAATGGAGAGTAGAATGATTGGGGTTTTCATGTTCTCTTTTTGCAAAAAGTACGCTTCATTTTACATTAAACTTGTATTCCTGTGGATTGCATATACGACAGCATTGAGCCCCCGCCCCTTTGTGGCGTACTTCGAGTGGCCATGTAAGCTCTATAGTTATGAATTTAAATATCTAAGTTGGTTTTAAACAGATTTATTCAGTCAGTCATAATTTTGTGTTCATAATTCAACCTAGTCTCTTTTTACCCTGGTTAGGTGTAGCACCATTTACGGAACGCCCAGCAACCAAGAGAGAGGGATACTTGCTTAGCATTTGGCTAAACCTCTTCAAATGGTTTTAAGAAATGGCCTGAATATAAAAAAGTTGTCTAAAGTCAACACTAAAACAACATTGTAAAAGTTATCATGACCGGAAATATCATAATTTTCCTACTGTTTTTGCTCAAAGTGAGGATGGGTATCACTGATTGATTACTGGAACCGACATCTCTTCAAATATGCACCTTCTGCAGAAGAGGAGACATGGTGTTATTTTTTTGTCAACTTGTAATTTCCTTACCACTAGTATTATAATAATATGTATCATTATAATTATTATTTGGACCATCCTTTAACTCCACAAAATATTGTAAAGCCGGTAGTTCACATTGTCATCACCTGGTTGTTACTCTCTATTATTTTAATAAATTAAATAAGGAAAATTTAATTTATTTATTAGTTGATTACAAAGTTGCTATATTATAGTACTTAGTAGTAGTTCCGGTTTTCCCTAAGATTCTTTGTTTAATACGTACTTTTTGCACATATATAGTATAGATCGTAGAGTAAAAGAATAAGTCTAGATGTATCATCATGATGTATAACTTTAAATATACACACACAGAGATAGAAAGTACGTCAGTAAATGTCTCTTACCTATTTTCAGACTTTTCTGTAACATAGCCAACTTTCATAGGTCTACCAGCAATTTCAAACCCATTTAATTGCTCCATAGCTCTCTTTGCATCTTCACCTTCATGAAACTGTTACAAAGAGAAAATAATTTTAATTAAAAAGCTCTTTAAACCAGGTCATACACTGTAATTGAATTCTTACCGTGATAAATCCAAACCCCTTGGATCGTCCAGTCTCATGATCTTTCATAAGAAGAATTTCCTAGAAGAAAAATAAATAAAAGGTTGTACTATAAAGTATGTTGTACATTTTGTATAAATAAATAATAAAAAAAACTGTTGAATTTCATACCTCAATTTGACCAAAAGGCTCAAAAATTCCTCTTAACATGTCCTCTGTAATATTGAAATGAAGGGAGCCCACATACAACTTCATTGGTCCAGGAGTAGTTGATGTCGCCATTGCCGCAGCCATTGCACCAGCTTTAGCCATCTGACCAGCCCGATTTTTCTCAGCTTGTGAAGGCTGGACAATGATTGGAATTCCCATGAGTCTTTGACCATTTAGACCCAATGCCTAAATTGTATTCACACATACATTTACTAAGTACGTCTTGATGATAAAATATCAGAAAATCCAAGAATTTGAGAACAAGTTCTTTTTTTAAACTTACCAGAGCAACAGACTCAATATCTTTAAATTCAACATAGGCAATGCCTTTAAATCTTCTCGTTTTGTTACAGGTAATCATTCGAACATCCCGAACTTTGCCTACAGCAGAGAAAAAATCTTCCAAATCTCTAGCTCTAACTCGTTGACTCAATTGCATACAAAACACTGTTCTAGCATCTCGCTCTTCAGGTGACAATGGGGTATCATCTCCAAGTTTGAGGGGTGACATTGATCTTCGCTTCTTAGGACCCAACTTCAATCTGGGTGGAGTTCTGGATCTGGACCTATCTCGACCGGCTGGTGGACGAGAACGAGAACGACTTCGTCTAATTTTTATAATTTCCCTTGATCGACTCCTACTTGACCTCCGTCTCCTACGTTCCCTATCCCTGTCACGATCGGGTTCTCTATCTCTGTCCTTTTCTCGGTGACCTCGCTCTGCTCTTTCCCTACTACTTTTTCTCCTATCTTTTTTATCCCTACTTCGACTTCTTTTTCTTTCTTTACTTCGACTTTTACTCCTCTTAGATTTTCTTTCACGGTCTCGACTCCGCCTAGATCTTCGTTCTCTACTCCTTTTCCTTTCTCGGTGATCTCGTTCATCATCTCTGTCTGAATCCCTTTTAAAATAATAAATGTAAGTTTATTACCAACATTATTGTCACAAAATACTACTTACTATTATTAATTAAAAGACTGGCTGATTCAAAAAACAACATTATTTTATTTTGTAATTTATTTTGTCAACTTACTTTGGTGATGATTTTCCATTAGCGTAATGGTCATCATGTTCTCGGCTGGAAGATCCTTCGATCTATAATATTGATAATAGTGAAATTGGTGAAAATGCATTCCAAAATATTTTTTGTTTGTTAATAATTCGAAAGCCACAGAGTCCCACATTTATCGTCAAGTTTTTAAAAATAAGATTGTGACATCATGATGATCATTCAACAACGTATTGGTTGCCGCCGTCAAGAGAAAGGAGAGAATGTAAAAGTTTTGTTGAAAATAGGGGTAAAAAACAAGACAGATTAATTAATATGGACGCATAATGATGTGTCCAATTTTAATGGTTCAATTATTTTACAGACTGGAGGGAGGTAATAGAATGGACGCTGTTCAATGATACTTAATTGTGACAAATAATTAGAAAGAAAACTTACCGATTTATTGAGATAGGCAGCCTCTAACATGGCGTCCACATCATCAATTTCGTCCATTTTTCTGAACAAATTACACTCGCCGGATTCTCTTTGTATCCAAATTAATCAATTTTTTCTCCAACTACGTGTAAATTAAAATTAAAATCAATTTCCAAAAAAAGATTTCAGTAAACTAAGGTCCCAGTGATGGGGAGTGCGGACCTAGTTTTGCACTAAGACTGAGTTCACTACTTTTACAACATTGGGAACCGCCTCAGCGTTGTTCCTCGAGGAACAAAAACGTTGAAGGGTATTTTTTATCAATTCATGCTGCGAGTTTATTCTCCAATAAAATATTCATGAATCATGATAGAAATTTCATCATATTTGTCAAAAAGACATGTCGATTACATTACATAGCGTATACAAAGTCAAGACAAATAAATAAATAATAAATAAATATTGAACAGTCTCAAAATCTCCGTAAATAATTCTAATTATTTTTTGCGAACTTGACCAGACTTTCCACCACGACTAGACTTTGTATTTCCACCAGAAGACGATGCTCTACTAGTACCAGCACCAATACTTTTGACTTTGATCATTGCATCACGTGAGATTTCGTCTTCTTCCTTTTCATCAACTTCATTGGCTTCATCCTCTTCACCCTCATCCTCAAAATTCATGTCTTCTTCATCCAAATCTCCTTCTTCTATTTTACGTCTCTTACTCATAGGCTGACCCACAGAGTATGGGAGGAAAGATTCACTATTTAATTGTCGTGTGAAATCTGCTTTGGATGATGTTCCGAGATGTGTTAACAAATCCCACATGTTTGGCCATAGAACAATTTCACTGATATTGTCCAAGTCGTCCCGAACTAAAGAGTAGTTCTGCAAAAAAAAGAAGAAACATGTTGGGTTTTACAAGGGACAATCGCAATCTTATTTCCCACAAAACTGACAGTAAATATGATGTCAACTTGCCTTCATCAACATGACTGCTTCCTCAATTTCATTCTTCGACAGAGGCTTCACTATGGCTCGTCTGAGGTAGGGTAAATATTCCATATTGAGTGCCTCCAAGCTTCCCCTTTCAATAAAAAAAGATATTATTATTATTTACTTTCACTGTGAATATGAAGTAGTTTTATAGCAAAGTACAATTTTAAATATTGAAAATACAATAAGGCTACATAGTCTTTTCACATTTACTTCTATTTTTAATTTAGATTACTAAAACTTTTTTGTGTTATGTAATGTGCCACGGCCTACAGGCACAGTAAATTGAATAAAACCAATCAATTCAAACATATTGAAAATATAATTTAAAAAATACTTACGAGATGTGAAGATGCATGTGAGTATGAAGTAGCTTGAGTAGTCTATTCTTCTTCCCTTGAGTGGAATTTTTAGCAAACCAAAGAGGAAAATCACTCCGTCCTTGACCCATATCCTCCATGTACTCTCCAGGAAGAACACTTTGAAAAATTCCTTGAACATTCAAAAGACTCCAATTGTTTTGAGTTTTCCGTATAAGACTCTCCACTCTTTCACCCAATGCTAATGACTCAGCTGTGGCCTTAATGAGGTCCATAGTTTTGATAGTCTCCTTCTGCCCCTTTAGGAATACATTTTAGGTAATTTTCTTGAACAAAGAGAGGACCAAGTTGATAGTCTTGGAAAAATAGATGAAGTTTGTCATTCAATGTCATTTTTGAATGTTCCTTGGATGAAAATACTTTTCTAGCTACATCAAAAGAACCATGGTGTAAATCCTTATTTGGATGGTACAACTCGGCATCAGATTTGTCAACACTCTTGAACACTACAACAAAAAAACCCAATTTAACAACATTCAACGATAATATAAAAAAAAACTTTTGATAATGTGTAAAAAACGATTACTTGAATTATTTGTATTTACTTTGTATTTGATGAATAATTTGTCGAATATCATGATCGGAACTGGAAATGAGTTGAGTCTGTAAATTTGTGGGCAATTTTATGTCTTCAGCAAGACAAATTGATCTGATGAACTTTTTCAAGTGCTCAGTCCCTGGATGCTTAAATCTCAAATCAAAACAATGATTGGCAAGTGAACGAATCTTCCTTGAGTTGCGATCATTACAGATACAAATGATTGGAATCCGACTTGTCTTGACGAGTTTGATAACCTCTGCAATTCCTCCACGATCCTGATTCCCCGACATTCCGTCCACCTTGATCACGAAAGATAAAGATATTGATATTTTGTCGTTAGCTATTTACAACCCATTATAACAATTTTACATTAAAAACCATAAACCACGTTTTGTACCTCGTCAAATATCGGTACATGTTTCCTCGTCACATTATGAGGGTTTGTATTTCTACCAGAGTAGTCCAATGTCAAATTACCCAAACTGAGAGCATCTACTAGGCAACTCTTGTTTCGTTTGTCTGATGCATTCATCTCAGTGTAAGTATAGCCCAATTCCTTGCAACACAACACGGCTAAAAACACAAAAGGAGTTTTTAATTTTTGATTCTGTGACAGAATTTCTGTCAAATACAATTTAGGTTAAATAAAAATGAATTCTTTTTTAAATACCTGTCGTCGTTTTCCCAATACCAGGAGGTCCAGACAATAAAGCCACCTTGAACTCCTTTCCTTCTGGACCTCTCTGTCCAGTCTGAACTGCCTTTACTTTTGTCTTCGTCTTTGTCGTCGGAGAAGAACGTCGATTCACAAACCAATTGTCAAGCCATTTCAACAATTTTTTGGAATTTGAAGTTTCACCACTCGGACCAACTACATATTTTAATTTTGTTGGCTTGTACTTGTCCACCCACAATTGAGTATTGTTTGCCATGACCTCAATTCACCTGGAGCCGACCTGTCAAAAATCCGAAACGAAACGACAAAAATCCGATTTCAAATGACTCAGACTTGCGGTCGATCAAGTAGCTCTGTGAGATATTTTTTTTCCCTAACAGTGAAGCAGTCTGCTACGGAATTCGAATCTGCACGTGTTTGGACGAAAAATTAATTTTTTGTCCACATTTTTATTTATTTAGACAGGTAAGGAATCAATATCTATTATCCATTTGTAGTGTTTCCTGAGTGTAATCAAATATTTTGTGATTTAGCTATCATCATGGAGGAAGAAACAATGAACGTGATCGAGGAACCCATGGACGAAGCAGAAGATAACGACAGTGAATTTGAAGATTTGGAAGATGAAGGGATTGATGAGGAAGAAGAGGAAGGGGAAAATCCTACTAGCTCAAATGAAACGGGGAAGAAGGCAAGTAAACCAAAAAAGAAAAAAGCCTACTTGCCTGGTATGCAGATGAAAGATGGAGAAACTTTGACTTGTGATGAATCAGCCTACATAACTCTACATACTTTCACTACAGCTGCCCCTTGTCTCAGTTTTGACATCATTCCAGACAATGTAGGTGGTGACCGAGGAAAATTTCCCTTGACCTGCTATGGAGTAGCTGGAACACAAGCACAGAGATCTCATGCAAATAATATTGTTGTCATGAAGGTACTTGAACGAAGACTACTCATTATGTCTTTTTTAATTTGTGTGTTGAACACACTGTGTTCAATCGATGTATAATAACAATCTTTTCTCTTTGTAGATGTCAAATGTGTACAAGACACAACCAAAATCAAGTGATGATGAATTGAGTAGCGATGAGTCTGAATATGAGGACACTGAGGAAGAATTGACAAAAAAACCTGAACTGACAGCTGCACTTGTTCCACATCATGGCTGTGTCAATCGCTTACGAGTAAGAAACACAAGTTGCTTGTGTGTACAAAAATATATATCTTGAACAATAATATCTAATAATGATGTTAAAAATTAAAGTTTAGATTTTATGATGGCAAACCATTAGCAGCGACATGGTCTGAACTTGGTAAAGTATCTATTTGGGATTTGACTGTTCCTCTCCGAGTTTTGGATAATGTCCAGGTATATATCAGTAATTTATCATTTTAAATACACATTTTTATTAATTTTCATATTTGTCTGTCAACTTTGTTCTTATATTGTAGCAATTACAAGAGTACATTCAACAGAAGGAAAAACCAAAACCGTTATTCACATTTAAAGGACATCGTGGAGAGGGATTTGCAATGGACTGGTCATGTATGTAGTTATTGAGCTTGTCATTTTGTATCAATCCTATTTGAAAATTTTTATTGATAAAAATCTTATTCTATATACCCAACAGCAACAATGCCGGGTGTACTCGCAACTGGGGATTGTACAAAATTTATCCACGTATGGAATCCTCAAGAGTCCACATGGGCTGTTGATCAACGACCTTTCACTGGTCACACAGAATCTGTGGAAGACATTCAGTGGTCTCCCTCAGAACCTCATGTATTTGCATCCTGTTCTGTAGACAAAAGGTAAAATGATTCTGTCATTTTTCACTATATTGTATGCATCAAATGATTTGATTCAAATCAATGTACTAATTTATTATGAATTATCTGTTCAACTTTAGTATCCGAATTTGGGATGCAAGAGCTAAACCTAACAAAGCAAATATGCTGACTAAAGAAAATGCCCATGAGAAGGATGTAAATGTTATTAGCTGGAATAAAAAAGATCCTTTCCTCGCATCTGGAGGGGATGATTGTGCACTCAAAATATGGGACTTGAGGACATTTACTTCTGGTGACAGTGTGGCTGAATTCAAACATCATCACAAGGCACCAGTTTGTTCAGTTGAATGGAGTCCTCATGAGTCCACTGTACTTGTTAGCGCTGGAGAAGATGACCAGATTGCCATTTGGGACCTGGCATTGGAACGGGATATTGAAGAAGCACCCGACGAGGATGTGGTACGTTTATGTATTATTTCCACTGGATGTGGTATTAATGTGTGTATTTCTATAAAAATTATTTTATTGATAATTGAAATATGTTTCACCTTCATTTTTTTCACAGAACCTGCCCGCTCAATTATTGTTTATACATCAAGGTAAACATTTATGCTCCACATTTATCTAAATCGTTAATTTAACAATTTGAATAATATTATAATAATACATTTTTGTAATGATTTTTTTTCTCTCAAGGACAACAAGATATTAAAGAAGTTCATTGGCATCCGCAAATATCTGGAGTTTTAGTTAGTACATCTGCAAATGGATTTAATATTTTCAAGCCTGCCAATGTGTAGGTATTTTTAATACCTGTTTTTCCTTTAAAATAAAAGTTATATTTGCAAAATTTATATTTGAAATACGTATTTATGCCAACTTTAAGAACTTTAATCTTAATTTAGGATATTTAAGTTGATATCTTCTTAGTTCAAAAGTTTCTGGTAAATTCTTTATTTTTCCAAGTTACTTCAAAGGAAGTACGCAATATCAAAAAGGGTAAAAAACACAATTTCATTTGTATATAAAAAAAAAATAACTGTTTATCAGTGATTCTTCGCATAAAATTCTGTATCAGGCATCCGGTTGAGATTGAATAAATGTCGGATGGTAGGTCTTCCATGCGGGCAATTCTGAAAAAGGACAAAAAATTCTCCACATGTATCAAAAATGTTTTCTTCCAAGCTTAACTTAAGTAAAGTATCCCCGAATTTTTTACACTCACCCATGGCTGCTCCATAGAACCCATATGGTCTACAATAGAACGCATTTCTTTCAGACTTAGGCCATCTCCAATCATGACCGACTTTCTACACGCTCTAGACGCTAGCATATCTCGTACCCTTCTCGGACGGTAGAATACATTTTCAGGATCATTCTAGTCAAAAAAGATTTTTTCATTACTCTCGATTTTACCCTTAAAAGATTTCTTTGAATGATTATAAAATGTTATGTTACCATCAAAAAGAAAATTAACTCTTCTACATCTTCCTTGCCAAAAATACAAGATTTTGAATAAGGAATCTTTGACATTTCCACTTTGTGGACACCCTCTTCTGCGAAACGAAATATGCATATACAGAAAATAATGAAAAATACAAAAAGTCATATTTACAATTCAATTGAAAAATAACTGCATTACTGTACCTTGTTCATTAATACGAAAATCAAATCCATTTTTTCTAAAAACGTCAATATTGTCTATTAAGACGAGGGTACTAGCTGCTGGAAGCTGAAGATTCTCTGGTCTGAAATATTTTTTTTAGAACAAAGGATTCATCACACCATAAATCGGTGGAGACAAAGGATTCAATCATACGATTTCCTTAGTTTAAAAATTTTATTTTAAAAAATTTACATCATTAACGGCTGACTATGTAATTTGAGATTCTTCTCCAAATCTTCATAATTGTACTTTTCATCAGTGGCATGCTGATCAATAATAAAAATATCTGGACCCTGGAATAAAAATGGGTTCATTAACATAAAAATTTTATGACAAAATTGACAAAAAATATTTTTTCTCAAGTGAGAGTAAACGAAACTTGTCATTACCAATTTTACGAGGATGAAGCCATTATTAAACTGTCCTATTATCTGCATCTGTATCCCAAACAAAAAATATACTGACAGTGTATAAACACAGTATTGCTACAATTAATTTTTCTGACACATTTTGTATGATTATTTGAAAACTAACGTCTTTAAACATATTCTTAGTAAGTTGCTTTCGTAGTTCATTCTCAGCCTCTGCATTAGACTTGGAATCGTTAGAAATTTTTGCTCGAAATTTGCGAATATTATTTTCAGACTCGCGTCCATGACACAGTTCATCCATATTCTTCTGTTTCATATTTTTCCAATTTACACTTACAGTTGCAACTTTCGCATTGCCATACAATTTAAATGAACAAGGTGTACCAGTTTCTGTCTTTGGTGTAATAACTACATCCCTCACGTCACCCGTATTTTCCACCACATCATCATAAATAATAATTTTCTTCCTACCCTCCTTGATAACAGAATCGGAATTACTGGAGCATGGGGTTGAAACTTCATCATTAGTACATTGCGACAAACTTGAAGGATTTGTGCTCACACTATCACTCTTGGGAACAATTATCTCTATATCTGAATCATCATCATCGTCACACTGAATTGAATCACTATTTTTAATAGTAGATCTATGTCTTGAAGATTCTACAACCGAATTAACTAGATTTCTCGCACTAGATTTTGTGTCACGTCGAGCAGTCGAGTGGTGTGATGCTCGCGGTCCTTCTCCTACAGTTTTTCCAACCGAATCTTTCCGTTTAAAACTCTTCAACAAGTCAGCCCATGCTGCTCTACCCTTTCCATTGACATTCAAGGAAGGGCCACTCGTTTGTACAGGTTTGACCTCGGACTGTCGAGACGACGCCTCCACTTTCAGTTTTTTGTCGACCATAGACCCATCCTTCTGAATTCCGCTCTTCCTCTTGTTTCCAACATCCTCATCGTCCTCCATGGTCTCTTCATTGGAAATGTCAACAAATTCTGGTTGCGAACAGGTTGAACGTTGTGAACTTTCAGAGTCTGGCTGGGAGCAAACATCTCCGGTATCACTGGAAGATTTTTGAGATGACTGTGAAAATGAAAGCATATCTTGAAAAATCCCTTGAGAGCCATAGGAAGACGTTGAGCTGGACAGTAATGACGTTAATGTTGACTAAATTGCGAAAGAAAAAAAAGTTGATCAGTGTATGGCAACATTTCAAACTTGCTGTGATATTCACGTATGTTGATTTGGGTATGTACCTTAATGGAAGCGTATAAAATTTTTTCATTCATTAAATAAATCTGTCTCTTGTCAGGTGTAATATTCACGTCAACGTTCTCTTGTTCCGTCCTAATATGCAGAAAGATAAATGGATACTGGGAACTCTTACTGTAGCTATGAAAGACACTGTTAACGATACGAGTAATCTGAAATGTAGATTCATAAATTTGCTATTAATAAAATCCCTTCCTTCTTTATATATAGGAGTATGCATAATCCCAGGGACAATAATTAATTACGACAATCTGTATTACCTTGGCAGACTCACAAGGTCTTGAGTTGATAAAGAAAAATTGACGATCTGTTGAACTTCGACCTTTGTAAGGCATAGAAATCCATCCATTAAATTTGAAAGGATTCTCATTCTCAATTATTTCTTTAGTTAGTCCGAATTCTGACAAAACTGTTTCATCGCTACAAATTTTTGCCTCGTCGATTTCCATTAGTGATTCCATCTGCGCAAGTAAATACTTGAATTAGGGGAGAGAAGCATAAAAAGTGAATATGGAAAAAATATGCTAAAAGATAAAGTAAATTTACCACTTTGGGTCCGAAGAGAGAGACAATCTTTTCTCGAACTGTGGTTGCAGCAGGAACAGTCAAGATTTTAGACACGGAACCATTTTCAGTTTGATTTGTGCATGATATTCTAGAACATTGTAATTAAATATTATAACAAAAAATCATTTTGGAAAATTTATCAGACAAAATGTGCCAATTCTAATCATTCAAGTCATTTACCTCACTTTCGTCGAAATAAGACAGTAGCCATACAAGATTTGAATCATCTTGTTGAATTCCTTTTTCAAATTTTTAATAAATTCATTGTGTCGGACCGGAAGAGTATAAAACAAATTCTTGAGTACGACTGTCGTTCCAAATTCTCTGGCACAAGAATTCTTTTGCTTAATTCTTCCCTTTCCGTCATATTCTATACGAAAGCCTTGAGCTTGGCTCCCTAAACCATCTTCATGCTTCATTTTTGGTTTTGCTTTTGTAATAACGGTCAAGTTGGACAAAGCACAGAGAGAACTTAATGCTTCCCCACGAAACCCAAACGTTTCCACAAATGTTAAGTCCTCAAACTCACTAATTTTTGACGTGTGGTGTTTTAAACCTTGAAATTTTTTGAAAAAAAAACCGAATGACCTTATGACATAAGACAAAAGACACGCAATACTATTACATAATCACATTAGGGTGGCAAAATTAAACAAAAGAATCATAATCTTACCTAGGCCTTCAAAATCGGCCTCCGGGACACCGGATCCATTGTCCACAACCTCCAACGATTTACTTCCATATTCTATCAGGCGAATGTCAACCGTAGTCGCCCCAGCATCTATACTATTTTCAACCAATTCTTTCACGGCTGTTGCGAGTGTCACCACGACCTTTAGGAAAAAAACAAACCTTCAATAATTTGTCCTGATAGTCATGAAAAGTTCATATGTCAAAAATATTTATCATCAATTTGTTGTCAGCGAGCAAGCATCATACAGTCACTAGACAAGTGAAATAACTTTTGATGAGGATGGCCAAAAATAATTATCCAGACTCAGATAAATCTACCAACAGGCCAACTCTGTAAAAATTTCTCAGTCAACACACGCGTGTACTGAATTACAGACCTACTTTAATAAAATTCCCTAGACACGTGTCAACCATTTTTTAAAAAAAATATTCATAACTACAATAGATTCATAACGAAAAATCATAATATGGTATATGGAGACTATCCATCCTTATTGAACAACTATGGGTAGACTGAGAAGGGTTCAACAACCACAGAAAACGAAAGTAAGTAACTAAGCCCACATATAATCACGAAAACAAACCAGCCACCTGAATGAGTACAGAGTTCTTAAACAAACAACAGCACTTTTTTATATTTAAATAATATTATTCCCTAACACAATCGTCATCAAATTATTTGTTGTAGTGGGATATTCGACAATGGCAATAAGGTGATTAAATAAATGCACAACAAATCAAATTCTATTACTGCACAACTGAAAATGTTACAACCACAACTAGACAATAAAAATGCAAGCGCCCTATTGGAATGGATTTTACAAATACACAGCCATACAAATAATACTCCAAGAGATGTTAATCTCCACATGTATGTATCTATTATCTATAGATGGTTTCAACCTACAGTGATGATCTGTAGTACTGTCTACTTAAGATGAAATAATAACAGACACACAGAAATGATGACTATAAACCTAAATTTACCGACTTGATAAGCCAACAATTAAGGTGTGTACTACATTACGAATACAAAGCACTACATAGTATAAAATCATAAAAATAATACCATAACAATCATAATGGTGATAATGTACCTGACCGGAACAAATGCGATGAACAACATTCTTGTCAATAGCTTTGATATGATTTCGAGCAGCATCTCTAACATGAGCTGAGCTTCCGGCCACGGGATTGCCTTGTGAATTCATTTGACCGCTGTCACTGTTGCAATTCACGCTAACGTTTTCATCCAATTCCATTTTGGGATGAACAAAAGATGACGATTCACATCCTTCCATATCATCATCGTCCTTGTCAATTACCATCCTGTAAAATAAAACAAAAGCAACATTTTTCAACGGAAAAAATACTCAGCTTACTGTAATGTCATTGTGTGTAACAGTTAGATTAAATACAGTGCTTTCACTTTCATTGATAGAGGACAAGAAACTTGACCATTGTGCCACGATGTTTACGTAACCATCCCCAGAATAAGCATATAGGTAGGCGGGCCCTTATAAAGCGATTATGGAAATCCCCGGGTCTTCAAACTACACAACAACAACAAACTAGACCTTCGGAAAACCCCACAAAAATTAAGGGACACACGTGTATCCTTCCACGCATTCCACTGTACACTCATTAGAATACAATCCCTTCATTTTTTAACAACCTTGGGAATGTACGCATTTTCTAATGACCAATCCCTCCTCACACTCAAGTACCCTCAAAGCGAAAGTCATTTGACATGTACACATAGTACATAAGTACAATCAAGTCAACCTTGAAGAATCTCTATCCCCATGGTTCCTCATTCACTGACCTACAAAAGGATGCAGGTAAAAGTGGATCCAGGATAATCTCAGAGACAGTGCAGTTACTGTACAGTTAGTTCTATTTTAAACAGCTCTGTACATAAAAAGGCCACACCTCTTAAAAGTCATAAACCCTAAAATATTTTTTTGTTCTTTTCATAAGTATTGTACAGGTAAAAAAAAGGTTGATTTACTCTGCCATTATTCCCAATAGAAATAAATCAATGTAAAATATTCTTGCAAATCCATCCTATAGACCCTTACAACTTAAAAAAGGATTCAAGAGCACAAAGAATACCGGAGCAATTATGACTTTTGAAAAAAGTCAAAGAGTTCTAAAGTTATTGGGAAAAAATCCCTCGTAAAAACAACTTTACTCGGAAAGAATTTGGGAAATAGGTCAACTATCAAGATCCGGTATCCGTTCGTTCAGAAAGTCAACAGACTTGGAAGGATTTATAATCAACTAGTTTTGCCATTGTGTAATACAGATTTATTTTACAGACAAAACGAACCATGTTCTCAGAATATTGTCGTCATAACATATAAAAATCATCCTTAATCGCCATTGAATTATTCATACAAACTAATAAATGAATGAACCAACTCTTCCCTATGACTAACAGCTTAATGCAAGTTGTTTCAAGTAAGAAGCTGTGGTAAGATGAAGCATAAGAATAGTATATGACACAAAAGTACATCCCCTCACTTTCACTTCCAGTGGGTTGATCCTTTTGAAGATACAAATTTTTCATGTAGTTAGTTTATACACTTAAAGTAACATCCCGTACAGGACGTAATGGGATAGACAATCAGCAGACAATTTTACTCTTCACTACTACTCCTCTGATCCACAATGACATTTAAAATTTCTTATAAGCATACTTCTCTCTTCAATAATACAGGTATGTATGTACTCAAGATGCATGACATTTGATGATCTGTGTTTATGACAGACTCCCGTAGTTTCACTCGTATATTTTTTAATATTTTTCCCTCATAGGCTACCATCAATAAATAATATTTTTTAATATTATAATCTGAATAATAAATGTACCCACATTACCTCCATTTCCGAGTTGTAAACAGTAAACACTTATTAACAGAAATAAATATATTTAACTGAAACAAAGCTCCCTACTGTCTTTCAATATTGAATAGTTTCGCATACCTACACAGATGACGTAGAAGGAAAACTAACAAATAACAGGTGTGATAAGTGTACACTTCAACTGAAAATGACGCCTCCATTTTTATAAAGTTTACAAATTCTAGAGGTCAAAAATAGATGAATTTCACTTTCATGGACAATGAGAATTAAATATAAACGAAAGTTTGAACGTCTGGCCATCAACCTTTGTACACACAATAGATTTGCGTGGAACTCACATATCAACAACCTCCACCATTATGAAGGTTCATACTTTTCATTACATAATTTACTAACTATCCGAAAAAAATGATTCTCATGAATTTACGTAACAATGCAGTCATTTAATTTTTATGTATACAATTTGATCATTCAGCGATGCCTGTAACACTACCACGAATGTCCGTCACAGGCTAGTTTAATTAATAATTTTCCACATACACCGGCAAAAGGGAATCATTTGACAGTCCATGAAAATATTTGTCCTGACCTCAGCCCAATAGCAATTAAAAATGTTACGTTCAACGAAACGTACTTTGGTTTTGACCCACATTTCTCGATAATCGTTGACTACCTGGTCGTTGAATACTCATTTCCTCCTCTGATCTGTTCCTTGTTTTAAATTTTGTCACTACCAGGGGCAAGTACAAGGGTATTTGAGGCCTGTACCTTTTTTACATTTTCAGGAATAATCCAATATTTTCATAACAATCACTGTCCCACTAGTGTTGGGCAAACTACTCATTTCCCAAATATTTTCAAGGGAGAAAAATTCATAATGCCCTTGTATGAATCCTTTCAGTGCGGAAACTGACCTTTTCAGGGTTCTCTACATATATTTGAAAGTCCTCTAAAAATACACACGCAATCCACCACCGTTATTTCATAACTTAAAACACTTTAATTTTTAGTCATCATACTTCCGTAGTGATAATTTAAACACAGAATACATACCCAAAATTTCAAAACAAAAAATCCTCCTTTCAATATAGTTGTTGATTTGGGGCATTATACCAACATCACTATTATTTGAATGAAAATATTACGTCACCAATATAATAGGAAAACACGTGGAAGTCAGTCTTATAGGTAGTATATCTCTTCACATTGCGTAATGAAACTAATCTTAAGTCCCCCTGCAGTCAAAGTAGTACACAAGTGGTCAATTACAGACAGAAAAAACCGGGGTTTTCCCCAGCTGCATTCCACACTTTCAAACTTTTGTACAGGTACACAGAGAGTACAAGAGTGTGATGCATTCACTCATTCATGCATAGTTCTTTATGTATGCACTTGAGCCACAAAAAGAACAAGCAAGCGTCCAAGAAAGAAATTCCCTCAGTCAATAGTTGCAACATCTACGTTAGAATAATAGTTCGCTAACATGAATTGTACAAATTGGAAACTACTTTGTAAAATTAATACATTTTCTATACCCATTCTGTGTATATTTTTCAACATAGGGTCACAAGGGTTTTTTATTTTTAAAAAAGTCATCAATCCTTACAGCGACGGTAGAGTAAAAACCTACTGTTATTTAATGTCAGACTCGAATAGTATCCCGTGGACAAATGCAAAGTAGAAAGGTGAGGAGATTGTACCTTATGCAAAACTTGGGGAAAAATAATTACATAATAAAGACACATGGAAAAAACGTAAACAATGGCAGTGTTCAGTGAACGCCGTTCACTGACTGACTCTCTAATTGGAAAAACAAAAACATTAACGCACTCCACACTCATGTCTATGAAGACGGTCAGTTGAAACTTCCTGTAGTGCGTAAATGTGCCAAGACTCAACTCAACAGCTAATGGTTATGTTAAGGGGGCAATTAACCTCAGATAAGCAGTGTCGATAAAAACTCTCAACGTCTTATCATCGACTTATTATAATATCATCACAAAAAATATGGGCACAAAAATACGTTAAAATATTTGAAGTGTACTTTACTTAACACTCAGTCTTCTTTCAATTTTATTGTTAGATTTGTATTTAATATGTGTATCCTGCTGAAGATAAATTACACTACAATGTACATATACAGGAAGAGTCAGCAAAAAATTTAGAAAATTGAAGAAAAATGAAACGAAAGCATCCGCACGAGTCTTCGTGTGTAGTATGTATGAGTCACAGACACAAAGATACAATAATTTCATTCTGTTAAACCTCACTTGTAAAGACAGATCCGGGAGAAAGTGCCCGTCAATTACACAATTTGTTCTGTTACGTAGAGTCGTACATTCATTCATTATATCAACAGAGAGTAGCCCTACATAATAAATTCTGATTGTACACGTTGATTAAACTTCTTTCCTTTCCACATGGCTAGGATGGGTTTACCTACACCTTTGATGATGACGTAAATTTAAACCCTTGTACTGTTTTATACTTTTCAAAAACTCTTGTCAACGACTGAGTTTTTGTATAAAAATAAATGTGAATTCGTTTCAGTCAAAATAATGCTCTACATTTTACAGTGCAATATTCAACCTGAATATTCAGACTTTTCAAATTCAAGATTAATGACACGAGTCAAGAAATCCTCCCACACAACACAATTCTAGTTACTCATAAATGATCGTTAAACGACTAATACATGAGTAGACACGGTCCAATAAATTTTGAAAAAAGATTCAGTGACAAGTTGTCACCACCCTACTCAAAAATTTGAAAAGAGTCAAAAAAACAAATTGCCCACAATTGATTAACCAAAGCAGTTACAAGTTAATGCTCCCTCACATCAAATTGTTCAATAATTCTTTTCCGAAAATTCAAATTCCATAATTTCACATTCAAATAATATCAGAGTACATGACAAGGAATATGGTTAAAAACAAAGGGAAAAGATGTGGATGAAGGGGAATGTCCCTCTGACAGCTAGCTAGCTACCTCCACATTACAAATGCACGAGTCGAATAGAGATCCAAACTCTCCGTACAATCGTCATCCACATTAAACAGACAGTCAAAAAAACCCAAGGTAGGTTGAAAGCAAAATGCCATATAGTCATAACTTGGGCACTGGGTATTATTATTTTCATTGTATCATGTTGTTGTAACAGTTGTAAGTACGTCTCGTGGGCCGAAAATCTCACTGTTAATATAAAAGCCTTTAGCACACATTACCACACTCACAGTCACACTACCCTAGACGAAGGAACAAAGTGAATTCTCTCTCTATTCTCACAGCATCCTCGAGATAGAGAAAGTTTCTCAACTCTTCTCTATACCAGTCACAGTTGTTTTCAAGTTTTTCCTTTTTCTTAACCCAAACAGAATATTATTGACAAAAATTAACGTTCCACTACAAAGTTGAAACATTTAACACTGTGAATCCACCTTCAGATTTGTTTTACCAAGGAAATTTTTAACCAAACAAGGAGAAAACCACCACTTGACCCATCCAAAGTAAGCATTTTTTTAATAAAAAGTATTCTCTCTGCAGATAAAAATTGACACAAATCACACTGTAGATACTCAGTCACATAATATTTCATCACGTATTCTAAGAGGAACTAGAGGAAATCTATTAGATTTTAGATTGAATTATTACTAATAATAAACATCACTACTATTACTCCACTTCCGGTGTAAGTTTGTAGTTGTCTCTAAATTAAACTCATAACCAAATATACGCGTATGTGGTACACACAAGAATTCTGTTGAAAGTTCAAGACCAAGAAAAAAGAATAGGTTGGCTTTATACTCCTTTAACCCAGACATGTCTTGTCGTTGTATAGTTACAGTTGTAGGTGGTGGGGGTTTAGTAGTAATCTTGTCATCGTCATTCTGACACGCGACAATAAAATAAAATAGTGACAAGGCACGATCCCACGACAAAAGTGAAAATACAAAAATCACACATACATATTATTGTAAAGTTCATTACTGTTGCTCATGCCGTCACGCTTAAGAATCTCCTCCTCCTTCTCCTCATCTTTGATACACTAACCATTCAAATATGAGCAAAGAAAATTTAAGTTGCGACGACAGAAAACGATTACACCTTATTACACTTTTTCAAAAGTACAACTTAAATATTACAAGGAGTTTTCACGCAATCGAGAATATACAACAAGCCAGATGATGATCTATTTGTCTTCATACCATATATGATACACTGTATATAGATTGGATGTGAGCATAGGTTTAGGTTGAGCAAAAAAACCTACTCATCGTGACTTGACAAATGTAGGTGTATGTGTGGTAGGTATTTTACAACAAAATCGTCAAGTTCACCTACTGAATATTTTAAGAGTCGACAGACACAGAACATGACACATACACTTCACTATTGTCGCATGTTCCTTAGCCCAGTCAGCATCATAATTAAGGTGATGGACACTTTCAAAAAAAACAAAATACTTGTACACTATACTCTATATACAAGAAAATCTACATTATTATTTACTTAAAATTACACTTCCCTACTCTATGCACATGTACTATCCCAAAACTTGGAACTTGAATTACAGTGGTTGACACTAAATGACCTATTGAAGATTTCAAAAAACATAGTTTAGAAAACATTAAATACTCTTTAATGGCCTGATGATGATGCTGACACAGATTAACTAGAATCTTTCACTGTGTTCATGTGTGGCATTGTTGTTGAAACGCACTACTAATTTCCTCCAAGTCCCACCATCCTCACCCGGCCTTTACACTCTAAAGCTTAGTACGTAAAATTTACCAGATTTCTGGTAGAATTTGCTCTTTTAACGTGAAATCAGGTAAAATTAACCTTAAATCTGGTAATTCTTACGTTGAGGGTTTAGAGTGTAGTACTATGAAAAGTGTAGTAAGGTTGCGAGTGCACCTTCATTTCTCTGTATGTCTCTTCTTCCTAGTTTCTAAAAACTCTTAAAGGTCTCCCCAAATGAGTCTCCCCACAACAACAAAGCTCCACTCTCATTCTCAGAAAAGATCTTTGCTTTGTAATCTCCTATAGAAAATACACACATTGAGTGTGTATGTGTCACACACACACACAAAGTCAAGGCATGAAAGGAGAATTTCAAGACTGTACTTTATGTAAAGGAAGTCTACAGAAAACTAGGCATTGTAATTTACCCTAGAAATGATTATTTTCAAAGTGGGAAACACATACACAAAAGATCTCAATATTTTTTGACAGTCAATCCACATCCACTATGAGAATCAGAGAGTTTTGCAACGTCATTCATCTTCTTCTTCATTCCCTCATTGTATGGTTTCCCTGTGAGACTCATCCTGATATTTTTGTCATTGCATTTAATCCTTCACCACAATAAAAACAAGTTCACTCAGGGAATAGCTCCACATTCAAGTTCAACAGAAGGATGAAATGAGGATTTAGAAAACGATTGGCAAGTCAAAGCCGCAACTTGTCGTTGTACACAGTCAAAATGGTGAAATGAAAGCATTTCATGACATTACATTTCAATACACACACACGTCTTGTGTGTGTGTCATGTTAAATATCTATCTATCAAGACATCCCATCATCCTCGCCCTTTAATTTCTCACATATAAAATAATATGTACCTTCACCAACATATTTTCTCTTCCCTCTCCTTCCTCCCCCTTTTGACAATTCACAATCATTAGCATAATGTAATGTGTACCTACTGTAAATAGCATATCTGAAAGTACACCAAAAAAGGCAAAGACCGCCCTTGACTTTTACTTTTTTCCTCTCATTTCTCAAACAAACACAAAAGTATCGTCAAAAAAATCTCAATATCACTTGACAGACTGTCTCATTTTCCATCTGAGCAAGGAAGAAAATAATTTGGAATATTTGTTCATATTATACTATTCTAACATCAGCTTTTGTTGTGCTACAACTATGAGAGAGAGATCAGTTTGGACAGTGGAGAGATTAGATTTTTCATAAACTATGGTGGAGATGAAATTGTTTGATTACCACTTCCTCGACCATCATCATAATCATCCATTTCCAAGAATCAAAGCGTAGATCCTTTTATCTAACAGGTATAAAACAAAACAAAAAAACTTTCTGTGTGTGAAAAAGTCAACTAGGATTTAAGAAGGCTAACGATCATTATTAAATATCCTTTTATATCCTGCACAGATATTATCTCAAAATCCCCCTTTTGTACTGTAATTGCCACGGACAGAAGCCACCCATACCTTACTAGTACATAATATTATATGCTTCACACACACACCAGACAGTTTAATAGTTGAATCAACCTCACGAGTGTAGGTAAAGCAAATTGAAGAGCATTAATTTTGAATTAATTATACGATCGTAGGTGTAATTTGTTATGTTGTTCAGTACAACAAGTTATTGTGTGTGATGTGGTTATTGTTTACCAAGAGAAGAGTCATCATCATCATTACAATAACATAAACAAAAAAACAAAAACATAACATCTCTCAGGTCAATTACTTTCGAATTATCCTAGGTAATTTTACCACCACACAAAAAAATGAATGGACAAGACACACAACGCAATATTTGGAAATAGGAAACTCCTCTTTGGAGAAGAAGAGAAAAAGAAACCACGACTACTACTAAATACCATGCCCACTTACTATATGCTATTCATTTTCATAATTTTCCAAAAACCATTTAGTAGGGAGTGAGTGAGTGAGTGTGTTTGTTCACATTGACTCTATTAAAATTACTTATGTTCGCAAAAATTACGCTAGTTTAATTTTTGAATATAGAAACAACATACATATACACACTGTACTGTACTGTCTGACTCTTACTGTTAATGACTGAGATGGCAACAGGATATGGTTGAATAAGGAGAGAGATGATAGACGACTATCTAATAGATGATTCAGAGTTGTCAGGCAAGGTTGTGTGGGTAGTTGAGTGAAACGGTGAATGAAAATGAAAGCTCATTCTTCTCCCCATACACACACACTCACTCACACTCCTAACACAGTCACACAGTACCCAAACCTACTATACTTATATAGAAGGAAAAAAAGGGAAATTATTCGCATCCATATCCAATACCACCACCACAATAGTAAGAAACTCATCACATTAGTACATACACATCTACAGACAGGTATATTATGAGAGTCCAAGTTCTCAACATTAAATACAGCACCACTGACAATGGCAGTAAACATACAATACGAAACACACACACGATACATATCTTTTTTACTGTCATTAACAAGTTTAACATTTAACACTCTGGCTTAAATATGTATATTCCTCTAATCATTCACAATTGCTATTTTAATTGTGACAACAGTAATACACAACAACAAAAACAAATTGAATCAGTTCTCAGTGAGAACTTCTCACCAACTCTCGGAATATTATAAATCCCACACACGCTGTGTTACAGACAAACAATAATGACCGTACGACCATGTTAAGACAGTTAACTAACAAATAATAATGTATGCTGTCTGTGTAATATTTAAATGAAATTTCTCATCTAATATCCGCATAATAATAATAGTTTCTGAATAATCATAACAAAAAATTGTTTTTACTAGTCACAGTGACTAAGTCATCATATGTAACCGGTAATCAAGTCAATCGTGAGAAATAATCATCATAACAAGTTAAGTTTGGACATTATACGAACACACAGAAAGTGAAGAGTAGACTTCTTACCTCTGTTAGTTTGAAAATAGAGAGGATTACATGAAAATCATGCATGTCATAATGACACGAATTTATTATGAAGGCAGAGATATAGTATTCCATATAAAAGAGAAAAGGGGTGTGGATGCGTACTTGTTTTTTTACGCATTGCTCCTGATTGAATTAACATCTGTACAAAGTGCCCAGACAAATTATTCATGATTAATCACATTGCGACGTGACATACTATAATTAAATCAAAGATGTACGGCCAAAAGTGGCAATATGTAACAGACGAACACAAACGATTGCACAATTTCAAGGAAAAGAATCATGAATCTTGACCTAACCCTATCTTGTTTCTTTCCTCCTCTTCCACACACACACACACACCTAAAATGGTCTTTTAAAAATAATGTACCTCATTTCCCCAGACTGTGAGAAGGATGAACGTGCTCTGGCACAAAACGAATTTGAAAAGTAAAAGTATACAAAAAAGGTGTACAATTAGGACATGACACTTTCTAGCCGAATTTTTCATACAGTTTCCTTTTTTTCAAGAAAGGGCATCATAGTCAGTTTCTTTTTCCTCCCCTCCTCCTCCCTACTATTATAGTATCTCCTACCTACTATCCAAACATAGAGTCAGGAAGGGTACAATACTCCGTATGAATTTTTTGGGTCAATTGATGTTCAATTTGGATGTACAGTGCTAGGGGAAAATATCATTAATTAATTAGTATTTACTTCAATTCCTTTCAACAACGAATCATGACAAGTCATGCGAGCCCCCCTCTTAGAAAAGTTTTGTTTCTCATAACAAAGAAAGGATGTGAGGAAGAGCAAAACTGACAAATTTTCCGTTCAAATACATTTAGTCAATATTTTGATGATGGGCTGGCGTAGACGCTTTCATCTTATATTTAGAACGCCGTACCGCCTTCGCAAACGACACAATCAACAATCGTTTATTTCCGCCAATAATAACAATGGGCTTATACTACAATACAAAGCCATGACAGTTTTTCCCATGTCATCCCCGTGCATCATCTCCGTGTGTGTAGGATATAAAACTTAACCTAGATTTAGAGTTATAACTGTACGATGCAATTCAAGTTATGCAAAACCATAAAATCATTGTAGTATACGACAAAAAATGAAAGCTTGCGAATAAGAGAAAGATATGGGAGATGTTCCTCCACACCCGGAGAATAAAATATTTTTACGAACAACAGATCAAAAGTCAAAAAGAGCCTCGAGTCCATTGTCTCAGCACACAAATGATCTCTGTAGATGAGTTAACCTACGTCCAGACTGTAAGGAGTTACGTCCTTTCAACATTTTTTCATTTATAGATGTACCTACTGTCTCCGTTTGTGTGTTTATGTGAGTGCAAAGTGGAAATCCGTCACACACTCGAAATTAAAAGAGACATAAATTACAGATTAAAGTCTTCTATACAGAGTAGAAATGAGTACATAATTAAAATATGTCATTAAGTAAGCACATAAATCACCATACATTTCATTTGGAAATGTGCAATTTACAGATATGACATGACAGATCTCTCTCTGTATCTGTATGTCTGTGTTACGCTACCGGTTATACAAAAAAAAAATATATAATGTATAATAGACTTATTCAACAACACACACTTGCTTCAGTAATAATAACACGGTTCATGTGTAAAATTCCGCTCTCTTGTTCACGTCACACTCACATTACATGCTGTTTAAAATATGACTGAGTAAATACAGTGTGTGTTGTGTACATTTACTATCTTTCCAAGAAAGCTTTCTTCTCATTTCCTTCCCTTTAATATTATTATTATCATTACATTTTGCCTTTTTTGACGATGACTCCTGTTCACGCCTATTCAATTGTCAATCCCATCTCGTCGTTCTTTACTTATTCCCCTATATATCTTACAATCACTCACCTTAGAAATCTTCTCTCTCTCTTGTTCAATGAACATGACAATTTACCCGTTTAACGTTTACTAACCACAAATTTTTCTGTCTTTATTATTTGTAGAGAGTCAAGTCAGTCATTTGAAGGACTGACGAAATACACTATAGAAGGATGATCTTAAAACTTTTACTGTCGGCTGCTCTCCTGCTAGCCACAACATGTACAGTCACACAATCCGCTCCTAATTCCAGCTTTGTGGAAATAACAGCTGGTGATGAAGAAACATACAAAGCAGAGGCCAGTGAATTTTTTCCAGAAACAAAATCAAAGTCTTCCGTCACTTTCCCTGATGACAACTCAAAATCCCAATCACCCTCTGCTTCAGCAAGTACCTACTCATCCCCTCACGCTGAGGATGAGGAGGATGCCAATGAGGCCATTGAAGCCATCCTGGAAGCTACAAGGGAGGGTAGGAGTTTAGAACTAGGGAAAGAAGGAGAAGAAATTAGTAAACTCACATCCGACTCTGTCATCAAGGAACAATTAGCTAGTGGCAATGAGGCAGAAGCTAGAGGCTACATCCGAGATAAATTATGTACACTCGGCCTCATGGATGTAAGACATGAATCATTCTCATACCATCATATAATTAATCAATGAGTGGACAAATGTAATTATTTTCCCCCAATTTACTAGTGCGGAGCAGGGATCAAAAGTAAACACGATTTCATCAATCACGGACCTGGAGGAGGCGCTTACGGTCCACCATACGGAGGAGGAGGAGGGGGAGGAGGTCATGGGTGGGGACCTGGTATTCCTGCGAAGGATGTTACACTAGTTCAACCTGTTGCCATCAAACCTGTGGGTCATCCAATCGCTGCCATTCCAATTGGAGGTAAACCTTTGGCCGGTGGTCATTATGGTGGTGGTGGTGGAAGTTACCCTCCACCTCTCCCTCCAATCGGTTATGGTCATGGAAAACAACACTACAATCCTGGTCCACCCCGTCCAATTTACAATCCTCAACCTAAGCCTTTACCCTTGGGACCCGTCTACAATCAAGGACAGTATGGTGGTCCGGTAAATAAACCTTACGGTGGAATTATTGGAGGTGTTGGTCCAGCAGGACTTCCTATCGGAGCTTCTGGAAAAGTCATTGAACATGTTCATCATCATGTGCATCATACTCCTTCTGCTGGTGCGGGTCCAGGTAAAAAAATATCCCATCCTACTTTTGTTATTAAAAAACTTTCAAAGACGACTTTTGAGAAAAATGTTCACCATTTTTTAGCTTATGGCACTGGAGTGTACGGTTCGATCGGAGCTGGAGGATATGGAGATTACACAAAACCATCAGTGGCGGTGACCAGACCTGATGGAACACATCTAGGCACATTCCCACAAGCTCAGACTCTCAACCCGGTCGTTGGAACACCCAACCATGCCAACAATTTCCAAGGGGACTACAACCGTGTTGACGAATGTAGTTGTGTCCCGATTCAACAATGTGCTTCTACAGATATTGTAAGTCAAGGAACAAGTGGACGGGAAATCATTGCTGGGACTGGACAACCAAATTACGGTCAAGTTGGGTATGGCATTGACCCCCGAAATCAAAAGACGGGCATTGAGTCCAACTCGACAGAAGATGTTGCATCCCGGAGTGCTCGAAGTTACGTCGCACCTGATGCTTCTCAAGATGTAAAATCTGTAGAGGTCCCAGCCCAGTCTAAAGAGTCAGGGGAAGACAAGACAAGGAGGAAGAGAGAGACTGAGAGTAAACAAGGCGACGGAGTATCTATACCGGTATGAACATTCTAATTTGTGTCTAATTGAAGGGTTTCACTTAAAATTGGGATTTGGGACCATTGGGTGGAAGTGTGTGTGTGTCGGCGGGTGCATGTGGAAAAACATATTTTTTAAAATGTATGTATGCTTTACTTTTCAACTTTATGCTGGACGATCGGACTTACGCTTGACATTTAACAATCAAAAATACCATATATAACTCCTAATGGAGGAATACATATTTCATTGCATGAGTTGAATTTTAGTACAAATAGTGTATAACATTAAATATTAGTATGAGAAATATTTAATACTAACAGTCAAACGAGCTGGAAATAGTCGTGGGAAGGAAAAATCAATAGAGTATAAAAGTTGCATGGCCTCGTCAAAAAAAGGTTATTTTGGGAAAAAAACTAATTACAATGACGGCAGTTTACTAACACAAAAAAATGTAATAATCACAAAACAGTACATGTACAAGCAAAATTAACGACGAAACGAAGCTTCAAAATGAAATTAATGATTTTTTAAAAAATGCAAATGACAATGTATTGGTTCTGTTTTCTTGGTTTTTTGATCTTGGTTATTCGTCCAAATGTATAACCACAAAACGTGTGTGTGAACTTTTCGTGAACAAAACTTACTGGCTAAACGACAAATCAAATTACAAAATACTGCTACACGAAAAAAACACTATACAAAAATTGTCTCGACTATATTCTTGAAAAATTGAATCACTTTTGAAATGTCTAACGAAAATTATAAAACAAACAAAACTATCCTCCTAAACCTTGATTAAAGAATAAGGAGACAGAGAAAGGAATAGGAGAAGCTAGACTTATCGGCAATGTACTAAGAGACTACCCTGCATTGAACAACGTGACAAAATACCTCGGTTACGAATTTGGTGACGACCCCACTCAATTAGTCAAAGTAGATGGTCATCGACTAGTAAGTTCTTCAACCATTCCTCAAACTCAAAATCCAAATTCCTATTATCCAAAAATTACCCTGGACTATGATATCACAAATTACCTACTTATTCAACTTTACTATTACCTAATTCCAAATATATACCTTATTACCCATATTTCAAACTCTCTCTCTCAATCTATCTCTCTCCAAATTTTTGTGTGAAAAACACCCCACCTACAATAATCTTTTGTTTTTTGTTCTCTCTCCTTTCCTTTCACGCACTCTCTCAAACTACTACTACACACACAAACGAACTAGCGTGTATTTGGTAGACTCCTTGGTTTCGAACCTACTTTTGGAGTGTCATTTGGGCTCCCACAAGGCTATCCACAAGCTGGTGGTGGCTACCCTCTCAATCCTGTTGACACGGGTCCTATCCAAAATCCTTACGGAGGTGGGGGCATCCCTCTCGGTCCCATCTCCATCAATCCCTTAGTTTCCTTCCAAGTTGGCAAAGACAAGGACAAGACGAAAGTTTTCAAACCCCTAGTCAATCTTCACATCACACCGAATACAGGACTCCTCAAGGGAATCAAAGGACTTATTCATGGACATCATCACAAAGGACATCACCACCTTCACCACCTACACAGTCTCTTTCATGGGGATAAGGGGAAGGGACACCACCACTACCCGGACTACGGACATCACCACCACGGCCATCATGGTCCTCAAATTTACGGTCACGGGTATCACAATTATCAACCACATCACTATGCTCCACCCGTTCATCATAATTTCCATCATCACACCCACGAACATTATCAAAAACCCCATCATCATCTCCCTTACTACCAACCCAAACCACAACCAACTTATGGCTGGGCCTCATCCTACGAGTATCCTCAAGAACAAGGGTATTATGGAGCTGGGTATGGATATCGTGGTGCTCACCTGGAAACAACTGGCCCTGATTACAAAAATCTTGGTTCTGGAGAAGCCATTCAAACCATTTCACCAGGAGAGTATGGTACGACAGGTACCAGTGAGGAGACTGGGGGACTTTATAATAATCCAAATGTCGTGGATCATCATTACTCTGCCTCCCCCACTTCCAACTCCATCCCATCTGATTTGGGTGGCCTAAGTACATCCGGTCTAACTCCTCAACAAGCTAAATTACTTCAACAATTACTGGATGAGGAAGAGACTGGACAAGGAGGTTCTGAATTGGTTGATGGGGAGTTGGGAGATGGTTCTCCTTACCTTCGGTCTGCTTTGGGTGGAGATGCAAGGAAAGGTCGGACACTTTTCCCACAAGACTCTACAGCACAAAACAATTCTAGTCATACGAGTGCCTTTCAAAATTACTATAGTCGACCAAGTCAATACCTTGCCAGTCAAAGTAGTAGTAATAATAATCAAGATGAACGATACCGAGGACTGAATCTGAATGACAACAATGACAATAATCAGTACAATAATCATGTTCCAGCAGCTGCCAATGTACAAACTCGTCTGCCAGTCTATGCCAGTGATGCTCCTTCCTCTTCCTCCTCCTCCTCTAATTTCTTTCCTAATGACGGTAATCAAGGACGGGATAACAACAACAATAAAGCAAATTCTCAAACCCGGAGTCCAAAAAAGAGTCAAATCGTATTCGCAGACTCAAGGTCAAATACAAGAAATAAACGGTCTGCCCAAAACAGTGAAAGATATTACGTCCCACAACCCGATTTGATAGCCACTGCCACCAATACCAACCAATACGTGAACTCTGAGGGTCGCATTCGTTACCAAAATACTAGACAAAATAATGCTCCCCAGGTAAGCCTCAACCTGCCCATTATTATTTTTTCCACAACAAAACAAATTAACAGTAACCATGTTTTCTTTACTTTTTTAAATAATTTCTCGCCAGCCAGTTTTGCCCTGGCTTCGTCAAATCTGTACAATTTAATTTAAAATTCCAAGGCTTGTTTTGTACAGTGTGATTACCTTATTTATTTATTTATTTTTGTTTCATAATTGAACAAAATACAAACCTTTTTTTAAAAAATTTTTTTCTTTAAAAAACTGGGCAGTGGTTATTTAATTCCAAATGAAAATATTTACCCCCAAAAAAATTATTATAATGGGCAAAGGGTTTATTGATTGGTTGGTTTGGTGGTTTTTTGGCTTCAAATTGGTGGTGTATTTTTAACTACCTTGATAAACAATAAGTACTTTAGATTATTCTTTCTGTTGATAATATTGACTTACATTTTATTTAATTTTTTTGGAACAAAATCCCACAGCTGTAAGTAGCTGTCTGTGCGTGTTTGTCCGTAGTGTCTGAAATATTTTGTACAATTAATTTTTACTTGTAGAGTAATGAGTAATCTTGTTCCTTGGTAGCACATTCATGGTAGAAATCTAAAATACATAATATTTAATACCCATGATGAAATCCTTTCTCTTATAGTCTTGTTGGGTAAGAATAATTAATTAATAATGTATAATTTGTAAATGCACACTACTGTAACAAAGTATATACTTGACAAGAATGATAATATGGTAGTTGATTCACAAAAATGCAAAGTACAATATATGAAATTTTCACTCCTGTGTTGTAGTCTACATACATCATAATATAAGTACTATCATAGTCTAAATATGTAAAATATACATTTAAGTTAAAAGAAATGGTTTTTAATAACCTGTAGAATTTAATTCCTTATTTTATTTGTATGAGTTTTGAAACAAAGCAGAGGACTTGGACTTTACAAAACTACAGAAATGAAAGTTGGCCTAGCTCTCTACTCTTGTACACAAAGACGCCAAAGATGACACACACAAATTCGACGCTCGGACACTACACTGCTGATTGACCCCTTTGCCTTGTCTATAGGCTGTGGAAACAATTGGATATTTTTAGCTAAAATACAAGAGTCAAAGAGATTTCTTGTGTGTATATATTTCTACATTCATTGGACACAATGGAAACGAATGATTTAGAAGTTTACGATAATTTCATTCTTTTATGACAATTTGCATGACTTTTGACTTTTCCAGTATCATTCTGACTGTCAGTAGGCCCATTTGTTCGTGAATTTGAGTAGCCACACGTGTTACTACATATTGGACGGAAACCTGAACAAAAATGCATTTAAAACGGACAGACTCAATATGTACAAGAAAAGTTTTTAATAGAAAAACTTCATTTGGTCACACATACTACTACTTACTACAAAACTACACTGAACTTTAAATTTTGTCAGGAAAATACTAATTTCATCCTAGTCGGTGTGGCTTTAATAATAGCACATGTCCAAACATATATGTGTTTATAAAACAGTATGTAATTTTTATGAATGCTTTGATTATCCTTTTTTTATAAAATTCAAACAGCGTCAATTAAATCTCAATCAATGCGGAGGAGGAGGATACGTATGTTGTCGCAATCCCGTCATTACTGGAAACAACTACAAACCCCAGCAACGCCCTTCAGCCGGTGGCCAATACAATAATAATGGTGGATCGTACAATGGTCAACCAACTCATCCAGTCATCACTGGGCCAGGACAAAGTCAGTACCCAGGAGGAGGAGGACAACAGCAATTTAATAACAATCCTAATTTTGGTGCCAACAATATCAACTCTGCTTTTGCTCCGGGCTCAGGACAATGTGGAGTTCGTAATGCCAGAGGAATCACAGGACGAGTGACCAATCCTGGTTATGTCGATGGTGACACCGACTACGGTATGTTCAAATAAAGTGTTATATTCAAGGTGGTAAATGCATTTTATTTACCACCTTGGTTATATTCACAAGTTGACAAGAACTGTGTGTCGAATACAATATATTGTATTGTAATAATTCATTATGATTAAAAATTATAGGAGAGTACCCATGGCAAGTGGCCATTCTCAAGAAAGATGGTTATGACAATGTCTACGTTTGTGGAGGTATGACCAAAAAACCAATCGGCCAAAATACATGACAATCGTGCAATCTTTATACTCAAAGGAAACTCAGTAAATTATACTACAAATTTTAAATAGGTTCTTTGATTGACTCTCGTCACGTGTTGACTGCTGCTCATTGCATCAAGGGTCATAAACCCAATGAATTGCGAGTTCGTCTTGGAGAATGGGATGTTAATCATGAAACGGAATTCTATCCTCATGTTGAACGAGATGTATCTGGAATTGCCATTCATCCTGAATTCTACGCTGGAAATCTATTCAATGATTTGGCTGTTGTCAAACTGGAAGGATATGTTGATTTCAGACAAAAGTGAGATAGTACAACAAATGAAATGCTCAATACAAAAGTAGCACGTATTATCACATGTATAAAGACAAAGTAGTAATGTTCTTTTTTTATCTCTCTCTGTTAATTTCAGTCCTCATATCAGTCCAGTATGTATCCCACCAAAAAATTATGAATTTGGAGGAGAACGCTGTTTTGTGACAGGTTGGGGAAAAGATGCATTTGGAGAGCTTGGCAAGTATCAAAATGTTCTCAAAGAAGTTGACCTCACAGTTCTCAAACACTTTGATTGCGAACAAAAACTTAAGAGAACAAGACTAGGACCAGATTTTGTCCTTCATCCCGGTTTCTTGTGTGCCGGTGGAGAAGAGGGAAAAGGTAATACAACATAATTTTTGCTTACTTGATTTCAATTTGTCCTCCTCAAGTCATCGTACTGACACTCTAAATGACTGTATTCTACTTTCAAATTACAGATGCTTGTAAGGGAGATGGAGGTGGACCACTTGTCTGTGACGTTAAAGGAACATGGCAGTTGGCTGGTATCGTCTCATGGGGTAAGGCGGAAAAAAAAGTCTTTTCACAACACTGTGACGAAAGTTACTCAAACAAGGTCGTAATGATGTTGATTTTTGTGATTTTTCTAGGCGTGGGTTGTGGACAGCAAGACGTTCCAGGGGTATACGTCAGAGTCTCTCATTATAATGATTGGATCAGACAGGTCATTGGGTTCTAAAAAAAGATCAAGAAACAATATTATTATGAGTGAACATATCAAACAAACATTGTGTATTTTTTTACAAAAGAGAAAGAAGAGAAACATAACGTGTGCAAGTTTGTAATTTTTGTTCCCATTGTCCCTTTGAATCGCACATCTTGTTGAATTTTGTATTTTATATTATTATTGTCATGTTGTAATAATTATTTAAGCTCAATACAGTAAAAGAAATGGTGAGGACTCGTGAGTGAGAATACATGATATTATTATTAAAAAAAGGAATTAACTTTATTACACTGTACAATGTATAATTAATTACTATTATACTGTGTGTGAATCGTGTGTCGCATGTATTTATCTTTTTTTATAATAAAAATCTTCGGGACGGGAGTCTCGTCTTGTGTTGAAAATTTACCCACAAATACTATGAATGTTCCTCTCATTTCTTTTTCCCTCATCTAAAACAAACACAATCAATAAATTGAACATACCGAATTTGCTGCAAGTCCTCAGAAAGGTTCACCCGACACTGTCATCAATAAACAGTCTCTATTAAAGAGTTGAAGAGAGAGAAAGAGGTCACAAAATTTTGACAAGACAAAAAATAAAATCCGCACATGTAAATTCAAATCGCTGTCTTCGCGGGGATGGGCCTAGCGACAACAATTAGAACTATCTCAAAAAAATTTCATCTCGTGGTCCTCAAAGTCTGTCGGTGTTTGGAATAATATTTTTCACAAAATTTCATCAATTTCATAATGGTAAGTGGTCATAATAATGCATAAAATAATTGTTGTTCTACTGTGTAGTCATACAATTACGAATGTATTAACCTTATTGACGTTTTTCCCCACTTTTTCTTTGCAGCCGAGAGAAATTAAAGAAATTAAGGATTTCCTGCTGAAGGCTAGGAGAAAGGATGCCAAGAGCGTCAAAATCAAGAAAAATCCTGAAAATGTCAAGTTTAAGGTCCGATGTAGCAGATTCCTCTACACCCTCGTCATCACAGACAAGGAAAAGGCCGAAAAATTAAAGCAGTCTCTACCACCCGGTTAGTTTGTCAAAATACTATCTATAATACATTTGTAAAGTGGTCATATGATGATTATTATTTATTATGAACTTGTTTTATTTACTTGATATGTAACTACTTTTTCTTTATCTTTCTGTTTTGTATTCTCACTATGTCCAGGTCTGCAAGTTAAGGAGAGGAACTGAAGAAACTCACTTGACATATTTTAATAATTGTTTGAAGACGACGTTTTATTAATAACAAATTTATGGATAATAAAGTTTGTTGATTCAGTTCTCGAAGAATCCTCACGGACAAATGCAGAAGTCACATGTAACTCATTTCTCATAATTTTTCTTCTTTTTATTAGAATCAAATAATTTTTCATCTCTGCTTCATGCATGTACTTAGTAGATAAATATCATGATATTGCTCATAAAAATAAATCACATAATATATGGCGACTAGTAACTACATGTTTGTACAATAGCACCTACTACAGCTGCCCTCAGTTTTTCTGTGGTATGAACCCAAAATGTTTTCTCAATTGTTCCAAAAATACAAAGAGGAGAATAGTATGAGGCCCTAAGCGAACGAAAGCAGGGACGAATCCCTTGAAGAATCCACTCGGTCCGAGTTTTGCAGTATAAGTTATAAGATGAAAGATGCTCTGTGGTCAAAGAATAATAGTAATTATAGTCTTGACTTCGTATATAAAATTGTTCCCAATGTACACACACGATGGGGTAAGTTTTGATCATACCTTAAATTCACCAGGCTTGGAATTCATCTGTCTAGTCTTGAGGACGTCCAAAGGCTGAGTCAGAAAAGTGGCTATGGCACCCTGAAATTTGCATTTTTAATTGCATGACATAAAATGTTCATAAAAATAATGGTATTTACAAAATGGTAGTATTCAGAGGGAAAAAACTTACGGCAGCCAAGCTAGATAGAAAGTGTGTCAAAACATTGTCATGGAATATGCCAGTTCCCAAAAGTATTAGCTTGGCCTGGTCATAACAAGATAATTGACCAATTGTGACAAAAACGGCACGAGTAGTTGCAGTTGACGCTCCAGAGAACAAGCGTCGTAGACCCTCTTCACGATAAACTCTCACAACACCATCCATGGCATGTTTATAACTGTCAAGAAGAGGAGATTCATGACAAAATTATCAATTTCAAATATTTCGACAAATACCTGTGAGTCACACAAGTTGTGTTCTGTCACTAAAATCTAGTGACTAAATAGAGTAAAGTCGACTCACTTTCTTCTGTTTTCCGGAGCTAATTTAATATCATTTTGCATCCGCACATTGATCATGTCACCAGGGGTTCCAACAAACCCACCACAAGCTCCAGCAAACCCTGCAAGGAGTACTTTTGATCCAAAGGACGAGTCACCAATATTTTGTTTCCCAACCTGTGTAAATGAACAATTTTTGTAAAAATGTTCCTCACAGACATTTACTCAATGTAGTCACTTTACCTCGTATATACCAAAACGAGTAGTTGAATAAGTTAATTGACGTAACAGTGAAGCTGATAGACCATTGTACAGAGCAAAAAATCCTTGTTTTCGAACTATATGAACTGTTTGAGATACTATTCCAATTTTTCCCTCTTGCTGGGTTTGTAGATGTACCTATACAAAATTACACAATAATGTCCAGTTAATTTTATTTAGTTTCAATCTTACAAATTTTGTGTAGCAGGTGATTAATTAATTAAATAATAGTTTACATACTTTGATGAGATCCAAAGGATGTGTACAACAAGCCGCACCGGAAGAGGCAATCCCACCAAAGTACCACCTAGAAATTCTTTTCACTTCACCCTCGGACATTTTCCTTGTTCAACGCCCTTTTGTCAATGGAATGCTACAAAGTATTAGTAATATTTTATGAAACTAAATATCTAAGTACATGCAATTTTAATAATCTTAGACATGCCGATAACTACTTGAATACTACACTGTTAAACAGTTACATAATCTTTAATAATGATTACAATTAGTTTTAATCTTAATAAATCAAAGTACCTGTTAATTAAAATGGATTGTCGTGCATGGAGACCTTTGACCCCGTACTTCTTCCAGCTTGAATCCAGCGCAAGTACGTATCACAGACGGAAAAAGTAAACCCTAGTACGTTGAATCCATATACAGGACGGATTACATAGAATTATCTATGTAATTTGCGCCACTATTTGTAATTTGTTATTATTTAATGACAGGTTAAACACATTCCAACGCAACAATGATATGCAAATGTCCAATTAACAGCTACACTGCTAAATAGCACCGTGAGATTTGTAGACTAAGGGAGACTCCAATGATTTGAGTGTACTCACTTAGTCAAAGCTTTCTAGTTGGTGCGAAGTTTTTGCATAAATAAAGAAAAAAGGAAGAAATTCCTCTTGTGATGCAGAGTAGCATATCAGATCATGAAGTTGTAAAATATTTTTATTTCTTAGCATATAAAAAATGTAATAAATAAATACGAATACAGAGGCTGGAGAGACGGCAATAATGTTACATATTATTATTATGTAAGGTCTCTCTCATTATTCATGGTTCCACACGACTAGGAATCCCAACATCTGAACGAGAACTCAATCTTCGTTGCCTTCCTCCCCGTCTGCCAGCTCTCCCTTCAGACTCTGCCCCACTGTCAGTGTCAGATGAAATTGACTTTGTCCTTGACCTCCCTCCAGCTGCCCTACTGGTCTGTTCACCTCCTCTATAATCACTGGTGGATGGATGTCGAATTTTTTGCCGATTTTTCATTTCCCACATGCTGGCTTGTCTCTGAACAGTGTCAGGGAATTTTTTTGTAAAGTCATTGTCAAATGGTAGCAGAAAGTCCCATCCTTGTTTTACAACTTTCCGAGCAATTTGTGACAATATCTCAGTCACCTGCTCCACAGGTAGATGAGTCAAGGTACACAACTTTTTCCTCTCTTGAATCCGGTTGTCCGTAAATTTGCTCAACTACAGCCAACAACAAAACAAATTTGATTGTGTAAATATTTAGAATACAATTTTGAGAAAGAAAATGAATACCACTCAAAAATCATAATATTCTCACTATCAAATCTCGAGCTTGTTGGAGTACAGTTTGGCTAGCCTTATTCGAGGCGGACGCATTATCGACAGGGTAAACTACATCACTTCGAACAACCCAACATCCTTGAACTAAAACAGCTACCGTTTGAATCACACGAATAAGGGAATCATCATCTACAGTAACTTTTAATTTGGTTCTTAGAAACTCTTCAATTTGGCCATAGTGAAGGACTTTACCTGAAATGGAAAGAAGAGTTTAGATTCTACTTTGTTCAAAAGAATCGAAAATAGATTATAGGTTCATTATTCTGTCAACTCTACAAATGAAAAATTTAATCCATATATGTTAGTAACAAAATGCTACCATTCGTCATGAGTACTCGGACTTGATCTGCAAGTGTCATCTGCTTGAGCTGAGTAATAGACACCCGACCACTCGCTATTTTCTTCTTGTCCACTGTCCCTTCCATATTCATGTCAAACTTTGGAAATAGTTGTTCCAGATACTCTTTTTGATTTGCTGGATAATAACTGAGTTCACTGTTAATGTTCTTTGAGTACAACTTTTCCACATTGGATGGAGTATAGTCTCTATACTCTTTTGTGATCCAAGGTTCTTCCTCTTCCAATTTTTTCACAACACTAAAACTTTTTGGTCGACGAGACTCTTCCTTAGCATTTGGATCCCGATTATTATTACGAGAAAATCTCACAGTCACTTTTGTTGCCTCTTCCTCCTCCTCCGTTTCCGTGTCTGCGGAAGCCTCTATCGAATAAAAAGTATCATGATAAAATTGTAATATAGTATGATCGAAGTCAATTTGGAATTAAACAAAATTCAAAAATTAATTAGTACAGTACCTGCTTTCTTCTTTTCAGCCTTGTTCAGATATGGAAACGTAGGCTTGACTTGAATGATCCCTTCCAGAGGACATAAATGAATTT
>WJFB01000980.1:0-40646 GCA_009870185.1 Pygmarrhopalites habei | reverse complement strand
GGGTCAATAAAAGCGTGCCGGTATTTGGGGAACTCGGAGCAAGAGAAGAAACTAAATCGAATGCATATCATTATAAATTGAGAGTCGAGTCCTCGTATGCTGGCTGTGTGTGTGAGTCGCGGAACTAAAAAGGCTGCTGTTCCGAAAAAAAGAGATCTTGATTAGAATGCACTGAGTGTTTCACTATTGGTTTTGGTTATGGTAATCACACACACACACTATCCCATCCTCTTCCTTCATCCTGGCAAAATGCACACACACACACACAATTTCACATCTCACTTTATATCACATTGTGTAGTACATGTTCTCCTATTTACACTGTGTACTTGGTACACATTTTTTTCCAAACAAGGCTAACAAGACTATGTAGACGTCAGACGTACATGCATGCAGAGAGTGTGTGTTTGTGTGTATACTTGCATATGTATTAGTTTACGCTTATTAAGAGCTCCCGTACGCACACTTGTCGAAACTTTTTCCCTCACCATTAACTTAACTAATAGAGAAATAGTAACACTAACTTTTAAAAAGGAGCCATAAGGCTTTCATGGTATTAGCCCCTTGTATTATGCAATGCATCATTTTTCTAAAGGTTTTTCACACACACACATACAGCATCACCGTCAGCAGTAGCATGCATGCAATGAACGTGGATAGAATTTTTAACATTTTTTATAGGCTACCTTCCAATTTTACTTGAAAACTCATTCCTTCTCTCTCTTGATTTTTTCTCTCCTCTCTCTCTCTCTTGCCATTTTGTACAGTACTTTGTGACTAATTTGGACGGTCCCTGGAGCCCATGACCGCAAAATTGAGGAATGAGTCATCTCAATTTCGATTCATTGTTAAAAATTATGAAAAATTTGTTTTGTCACACAAACGCAATCCATGTGTCCTAATTTTTAACATAATCTTCATTTTTAATAATGATAATAAATTCTTTTTGCCTTACATCCCTGACATCCGATTTCAATAAATTTAATATTCTCAACATGAGCCAACATGAGACGTCATCAGCTGTGCATCAGTTCAATGTCAACATCATCATCATGACATGTCATACCGATACATGGTGTATTGACAAAACGATTTTTCTCTCCTGAATGTAAAAACGGAAAAGAATATAAAAGGGAAATTCGAATCTCTGAGAAACACTGTACAAAAATGACTGCATCATGGATTTATTGATATCATCATAAAAAAACTGTGTGGGGAAAATACATCTTTTTTACTCTCCGACCACCCTGGAGAGCTTTCAGATTGGTAGTAATTCCACAGTCCCATTCTTTTCTATTTTCTCATTATACTACAATTCTTTTATTTTACGTGCACGTATTTAATTTTGACGTGTGTTCTATTGTACTGCATTGTATTGACAAAGTTTCATTCTCATTTTGATTTTTATTAATAATAATAATTGTGACAAAAACACACTCCCTCGTTCTCTCTCCCTTTGAAGGGAAATATGAAGGAGAGGCTTTATAATTGCGGAAAGGTAATATAATTAATATTGCTATTACACTAAAGCCACACAGAGCGTCTTCCTCTTCCTTCCCTCTTTCTCCTGAACCAACAAAAACATATAAAAAGAGTTGTGTGTGAGAGAAAGAGAGAGAGAGAAACGATTTTTATTCTAAGTGGTGGCTTACATTTTCCCCTCCCTCCCTCTCCTCTGTGGAACGTGTAAATTGCGAAAAAAATAATAAAAACAATTTTTATGACGTATCACATTTAGTCTCATCTCATCATAACAACAGAGTTTGTATGGACGATAGGCCATTATTTAGACTATTACTCACAAGACTCACAACACACAGGGAAAGACAGAGAGACTCTGTGTTGTGTGTGTGTGTGCTTGGCTCTCAACAGTCATATGGTAAATGTTTTTTGGGTGCTGTGTACACATTTTGGGGTAGCCCAAGTCTACACTGTGTACAATCGTACATACAAATGATGAAGAGAGAGAGAGAGAGTCTCACATATGAAAATGGGAAGGGTTGAAGATTTGTCTCTCTCGCCCAGTGTACTGTGTAGTGTGTGTGTGTAGGTTTGTTATAACACGCTACGTATAATTTCTGGTTAAGCAAAAGAAGGGGGGGACCCAATCCACGTGATTCTCTCAACTCGAAAAAAGAAAAGACTTCTAGCGGACCGGAGAGTCCCATCATTTTACTTTAGCTTGCGCTCCAGCACCAACGCCGCCGAAACCAACCACGCGAGTCCCAACTCATCTACACACACACATACACACGTTCTCTCCCTCCCTCCCTCCCTCATACACCCATATATTTTACACATAGATACATGAAACTACACACTCTTGTCTCACACACACAAAACTATCCAACTTGACTAAAACTTAAAGTGATTCCATTGAAAGCCTTCATTCAACTCACTACTACATCTTAAACATCAACGTTTCCAAAACCCTATCCTACTATCTCTCTCCCCACACGAAAAAGCGGGGGTAAGACATAGGCACACACACACAAAGTCACCTCCTTCCTCATCCCTCTTCCTCTGTCTTGTGTAGTCATTTGTTTTGTGGAGCACGAGACACACGACCAACCAAGGGGGTTCTCCTCCAATTCGGTGATATTGTCTCAAGTCATTGAGAGAATTACTCTTTACAATTTTTTGTACAATCCCTCCCTAATTTCCTGAAGAGTGTCCTCAACAAAATTGACTGGACATACAAGCAATATAATAAGAAAAATTGAGGGGAAGATCATACATTGAGTATTAAATCCACATTTTGTATTTTTGGACACTAGAATAAAAGAAGAGGAGTGGACTATTTTGGATTGTGCCAGAAAGTGGAGTGGAGAAGAGAACGACAAGGAGGAGAAGAAGGAAGGAACAAAAGAAGTTTGTAAAGAAGAATCCGTTGTCGACAGTTTGCATTGTGACTTTGTGGTGGTGTTCTCACTGTGTGCTCGTGGTTGGTGGTGGTGGTGATGAGACAAGTCTTTTAAATATAGACACTCCAGCGGTGTTGAGTGTACAACTCACTAAATATAAACAGAGAGAGAGAGTGTGTGTGTCAGGGAGAGGGGGAAAGATCTTCAAAGAGAAGTAGTAAATAAAAACGAAGAAGAAGAAGAAAAGAAGTTGTTAGTCGGTTCCCTCATATCATCATCAGTTATATAGCCAACCAGAAGCAATTCAAATCATCATCATCATCTTTGCAAGTGTTGAAAAGGCGTACACATCCACACAAACATAAACACACACAAGTACAACCACACACAAGTACACAAGTACACACACACACACACGTACATAAACAAACAAACAACAAACAAAAAAGAATTGTATGCGATTCTCGAGTGTGAGTCTCGTTGATAGTTTATTGAGCGAGAGAGAAAAAAATAGAATAATAAAAATCAGGGGGAGTAGGTAAAGGTAAATCAAGTTGGAAAAATAAATATGCTGTGAATTTGTGAGTCTCCCTCTCCCCCTCCTCCTCCTCCTATCATCTCACTTGGAATGTTAAAGAAGGGAAAGACTCTGTTTAATAGTCATTGAAACAAGAGGCAGAACAAGATTCGGCTCACAAATGTCGACCCACGTCACATTTTATGACATTGTATTGGATTGTTAGCTGTCAGATTGAAGGAAAACTCGCTGCTATACTGGCTACTGAAAAATATAATAAAATTACGGTGAAGGAGAGAAACACACACGCACACACACACTCTAAATGTACATCCACGTATCTGTAGTGTGTGCTTAAAATCGAAGAGAAGTAGTAAAAGAAGAAACAGCAGCAACAGCAGAAGCAGAAGAAGAAGAAGAGAGAAACAAAAAAAAATTTGCAACTTTTACACATGATTGGCAACCACTTTAGTCAGATAGATTTATTGGATGTTGGGATAGACACCAGCACCACTTCTTCGCCCTCTCCACTACTTCTTCTCCTCCGCTCATCCATTTGCTGTAATATATTATATATAAATTTTCTACATCATATATAATAAGGAGAGAGAGAGAGAAGTGCGGAGTGCCGTGCCATTCCATTCATCCATGCACCTGCCGTTCATCAAATCAGCAGCAAGGAAACCTTCAACACAAAATCATCCTGTCCACATTATAACTTTTCATCACTCGCATCTCTCTCTCCCCCATCCAAATGAACAGAGGTAAACTCTGTAATAATAACAAGTTACAAGAGTAGTGTCTCCTCTCTTCTTCCCCCCCTCCCCTCATCCTATCCAATACGCTGGGTTGTAACAAGGAGCAGTCAGTAAAGAAGAGGAGAAGAAGCTAGTTGACTACTTGCTTCCCTCTGTACAACATACCTTATGCAAATTTGGTTGAGTGCTTGAGTGCCGACGGATAGACGTCAAGACAGAATCAGAAGTCAGGTAGTAATTCACAGCGTGAAAACTTCATTTGGTCTTCATCGAGAGAGAGAGAGAGAGAAGACACACACTATCCACACACACATCTACACACTATTGAGAGAGAGAGAGACTCCTGCAGTTCCCCCCAAGAAGTGAAAATGTCATTGAGCCGACGATAAATAATAAGCGAACAAAGACATAAAAGTCAAACTGAATGTGCTTGTGACTTTCGCCAAACCAAGTTTTTCTTCTATTCTCTCTCCTCCTCTTCTCTCCCCCTCTTTATTCTTCTATCCTTTTTCTATCTCTTCTTTTTACTCTCTGGTCATAAGACTGTTCCGTTTCGAGTCAAAACCCAAATGTAATCTTATGGAAGAGAACCAAGACATACGTCCTTCTCTCCAACTCTCATCCATAGCACATCCTTAGAGTAAAAAGAGAGACACACACTAGCCAGTCAGCAAGCAAGCAAGGAAGCCAGAAAGACACAGAGACAGAGACAGAAAAGAAAGAGAGAGACGGACGAAATAGTAAAGAAATGGACCTGCAACATGTGGCAGATATAGTTACTACATTACGATTACGACAAGGAAGAGGACTACTCCTTCTTCTTCTCCCTTTTCTCCTTGTTAGTCCAACAGTATGTACTCATCCTTTGTTATAGTGGGCATAGATGCCGAGGAGTGATAGGGAAAGAGTCGTACAAACTGGAACTGCCGGCTTCTCCTCTTCTTCTTCCTCCTTCTCATCCTCCACTACTTCATCCTCATCATCCTCTGTTCTTCTTTTGCGAACCATTTTGCACCAATTCTTTTGGGTGGCAGGGAGAAAGAGAAAGGAAGGGACTCTCCACCTATTGCATTGCCATTATTTGGTAATACTCCACGACTGGTAACTGCTGCTCCTTCCTATATATCCTCATTGCTTTCGTGAGAGACGGGAGAGAAGATACTGGTGTTGGTGTACTTGTGCTTCTCTCACTCTGTGTCGAGTGTGAGTGTGAGTGAGTGTGTATTTGTGAACACACAGGGAGCAAGGATGCTGGGAATGGGATATGAATGGGTGAAGAGGGACTCTCCTACCTAATAGTTTTCAAAGTGTTGACACAATTGAACCGATTGTGGAGAGGATTGCTTGGTCAGTGATTTATCGACCAACCCGGGAGGAAGGAAAGGAGCCAAGAGAGAGAGAGAGAGTGAGAGAGAAAGAAAGAATATAAATTTTACCGGCAAAACGACGACCCTCAACCATGAATAAACCTCCCCCTTCTCTTCTGAATGTTCGTATAACTTGGGAACATGTGACTAGTATGTTGTATTGTGTGTGTCACTGTTGCAGAAACAGTCTTCCGCCCTCCTAACCCTCCCTCTCCCTTCTTATTCTCATTCTCATCCTTCTTGTCCTTCTTGTAAATTAAACTGTGAACAAACTTTCTATTGTTGAACTCTGTCCTCTTTTTTTTGGTGGGACGAGGATTTTTACGGAACATCATGTGTAGGACAATCTTGAGGACAAATACATTGTATTTTTTATAAACAACAGTAGAAGGGTGAAAAGAAGGACCGGGATTTTTTTATGCAAATGTGTAACCTTCCGTGACAACTTTGTGTGTGATTTACAAATTGAAGGGAAAGTTGAGAGTGGAGAAATTTTTAAAAAAATAGTTTGTGACAAAATAAAAGTGTACAAAAGAGAGAAGGAAAATTTGAGTGGTGCATTTTTCGGGAAATTCGAAGAAAGAATTTTTTGAAAACTGGAAAAAAGGGGGAAAGAGAAAAAAACATCTGTTGTATTTTGACCCTTTCTTTTGGGTAAATTTCGGTTGTTGGGGTGTAAAGGAATTCTTTTTGAAATTGTACGCGGCTCCACCACTTCGGAGTGGCGTAGGAAGAAGAAAATGATTGACAGAGTTTCTCCGTGTTGGACAAGAAATGTCAATTTGGGCAACCCTAATAGCCACAATAACGGACTGTCTCAGAATATGAACTCAAGTCCAGGCTCATCCTCCGTCCTCACCATGGAGAGTTTAGACTCTCTTGAAGGATTCGAGTCGGAGTCCGGATTCATTACAATGTGAGAATTTTAACCCTTGTACATATTTTACATACGCATGTTATACATATTCACAAATCGTTGAACAACTCTCTCACGCTGGTAGGATTGGCAAGTTGAGGAAAAGTAGACCAAAGTTGCTCAACAACTTAGAGATTAGATTAGGAGATGGTCAGTAGTGTTGAATGGAGTATGTTCAACAAGACTTGTAAATGTGTAGATACGACTGGATTCAAGTGATAACTTTTTGACACACAAGACAGGGCACTCTTTGAGATATTACCATGTGCTTTGGATTTTCTGCTTCCAAGTCTTTCACCTGTACAAGAATTTTGTTTATTCTGTACTCAAGTGAATCCTTCAATTTTTAAAAAAATGCATAGTGAAATTCCATGAAATAATCGTTCCATTGATGATCGACTCGTAGAATCTACAAATCTATTTATTGTCTATGTTTGGTATATTTGCAGTCGACCCTGCATGGCAGAGATTTTGAGTGGGGGCGGTGGGAATGGGGGACAGAATTCTTTGGCGAGTGGTGGACACTTGACACCCTTGTCATTAAGCCATTCCTCATCCCTGCATCCCCACATGAGTCCCAGTCATCATGACACGTCAGCCTCCACTCCCCCCAATCTCAACAACAATATGGCCTATGGTACAAATGTGACGGGTGGGGGTCTCAATGACGTCGTCGTTGACAATCGAGTCCTCGGAGCCTCGGGTGCAAATGTCAATGTCCCAGAGTATCCATGGATGAAGGAGAAGAAAACTACAAGGAAAAATAGTCATCAGGGCAACAGTAAGTCACAACAATTCATTTCTTTTTTATTCACCAATTCCATCTTTCATGTCACATTTTATTGATACACAAAGGCAAAAAAGCTACGAGAAGTTATTTCTTAGCATCTAAGTTTCAACTTTAAAAATTAGTGACACCAGAAGAAAAAGTTATTCTTCCAATTCAAAGTAACACTCAAAATAAACCCCATGAACTTTACCGAACAAAACAAAATTCTTTGACAAAAAACATGAACAAGAACAATAGATTGAACTGTCCACGTGTTCCTTAACCCGGATAATAAAGACCACCGAGATTTTCCTTTTGCGGCCATAAATTTGTTTATTTAGAAAAGAGAGGAGGGAGGAGGACAGGGGGACAGGAGGAGGAGAATCCTCAAATCCAATAGAAAAGGAAAATATACAAACAACGTGTGTGTGTGTGTGATACATGTGTCTGTACATCAACATATATGGTGATACATAAAAGGAAATGAAGAGTACTTGAGTGTTATTTGTACTGGAAATATTTGGAGAGTAACCAATAGTCAAAAAAAGAAGAGAGGGAGAGGGAGAGAAGTTAACCTGTCACGTAAACTAAAAAAGTCTACAGACAATTAATCCTCTTAAACAAGTTCCCTCTTCTGTTCTCTCCCATGTTCCTTTTATCTTCTTCTCGGCCCTCATTCACATTTACGAACACAAACACACACACATTCACCAGGATTCAACAGAGGAGACCTGAACCTGCTACAGCTACCACTATTTACTATTTGCTTGACCATAAGAGTCGAGTATTACAATGTAGCCTGACAAGTGGGCACAATGACAATGACACGAGTCCAACAGTATGCAAAGAGACAGCGAGGTAAAAGAGGGAGAGAGATTTAACTCTAAAAGTGCTTTCTTGTGTACACACAACATAATAACTCATAAATCCCTATCTGCTACTGAATTTTGACTAATTTATGACTCTGCGTGTGTCGGTTGCTATTCGGGGCGGGCGACCCTTTCAATGTCTTCCCCTTCCTCTCTCTCTCTCTTCCCTTCCTCCCTTCCCTGTGACTCGGGCTCTTGAACTGAAGACGTCTGCCACTCTTTTATATTTATTTATTTAGATTATTTACATACAATATCCACTACATACGGGATACGTGTGTTTGTGTGTGTGTAATGTAGGTGAAATATGAAACTATTCTTCTTCCATCGCCACAGTCATTCTCTTTTCATTTTTATTATTATTATTATTATTCACGCTTTACACTCCTCCAGCCGTAAAAGGCTCGACTAGTAATACACACACACACTTGTAATGTACTTTTATGAACACTCATGATGCTTATTCATATTAATACCTCTTGTCTGTACAATGTGTGGAGCATGCATGCATTACTATTTTATAGATTTTAATAGTCACCCAATGTACTTTGTGAAATTTTATTTGATCTCTTCTGTCTCCTTCCACTCTCTCTCACTCTCTTTTGTGTGTGTGTTTTTTTATTCACACAACAAAACTCTTGATTTATGACCATCAATATCGTTCTCAAAATCCTCTAAATCAAATAACATAAGGAGGGTTGAGAGAGGATGCGTGTCATATTGATTTCAAATCTTTTTTTTTACTTCAACGGAACAATCGCTCAGGCAATATCTGAGGTGGATTTGGATTTGTAGTGAAGTTTTCAATATGTTGTGATTTTATTTTTAAAAATCTTGTAAAATTATCAGAAGCCCTGTAAAACCTTTTCTAAAAAGGTAAATTTTTGTCACATTTGCTCCACATTAAGGTAGTCAGGTCAAAAAAGAACTTTACCAACGCTCCTTGATGAAAGTGAATTGCCATCAATTTGTGGGCACAACGAGTGTAATTTGTATTAATTGATGTGTTCGAGAGATGAGCTTGATTGAATTGCATCCACACACACCCACAGACACCGACACACAAAGAGAGAAAGACTGTGCACCACAAATTACTGAGTGTGAGTCGACAATTTTTCACATCTGCCATCAATTGAACCAAAATCCTAATAGTGACTAAGGTAACTCTTGATGAGATGATGGTACATCTTATAAGGGTAGAATTACGAGGACCACCCTTCATTATAAAGGGAGAATATGTACAATTTTAAAATTGCATACAATTTGTTAACTATATCATCATGATTCTCATAATGAATTTAGTGTGGAGGAAAATCGAAAGATGTGAATTGTAGATAGAGGTGAGGAGTGACTCCACACACACACAGATAAAACTAGGGGATTTTTGCCATCTCGCTACACACACGCAATAGAGAACGAGAGCGAGAGAGAGACAAACACATGAGATAATAAATAAAACAAACGAAAACTGAAAGTCATGATCGGACATTTTCCCTCTCTCTCTCTCCGCACACACACACACACACATTCATACACAGTGTCTACATACATTGAATTCATGGAGATCACTCAGCGGCCGTCGAATTGTGTGACAACTGCAGATACGATTGGGATTCGGTTTTTGGACAAGAACTCCTGATGTGATCTTTTAACCCGGTTCCCTCACTCTCTCTCTCTCTTCCTCTTCTCTCCACAATGATGTATCCAATGAGAGAGATGAGAGAGCGAGACAGAGAGTGCATCCACGCTTACTCACACACACACGAGAGAGAGAGAGAGGCCGACAGGCATAGGAAATAGGCATAGGATAGAAGCACTTAGAAGACCAGATCCGAACTGAAGTCTAGTGATTGATGAGTCTTGAATTCGGATATCTTCCAACTACTCCCATACTACCAAGTATTAGCTCTCTCACTCTTTCTCTACATCTACATACATACTCCATGTTCAATTCAACAATGACTTCAACCCATACTACATTCTAACCCATCTATACTATTGTATCCTCTTTTTTCTGTGAAATATATTTCTAAATGTACACAGACACACATCCTACATGTAAATTCCTACCTGCCTATACCCCTCCGTAGTACACAACACACTTTCCCTACATACAACATCGTATTATATAAAAGGAGGGAAGTAGCTGCCATCACATGTCTCTCAAGGCTTCCACAATCCACGCACACACTGTGGATTGTGGTGCTGGTCAAACCTCAATGGACGACGACAAACCAGGATTTTTACACACACACTCAATGGATGTACAATGTACGCACATACAAACTGCCACTGTTTTGACAGTGCACAAAAATTTCCTTGACAAACCAACGATTTGTGCCTCAGGTGAACTTTTATGGGTTTCAATGTGAGTGCGGCTATGCAAATATTTTGTGTAGACGAGGACCACATACTCACTCACAACAACAATCCACACACACACACACACACAGTTGATTACTGTGTGAATGTACATGTACGGACAAAATAAGTCACCACACACACACTTTCGTGTAATATATTATGTGGATTTGTGTCTCGGTCAATGAGCTGGGTATATGAGGATGATTAGAGTCTATTGTACACACACACACATACACAGTGTACAGTGTGTAGTGTGAGAGAGACATGTGAACGGTAAAAGTGACCCTTTTTTCCACATTTGATAGATTTGATAGAGTCAAGAGACAAAGGGGAACCGTCCACAACAAATTTGTTCATCCCACACGAACACACACACACCATGCCATCATAACACTATCTCTGTCTCACCTCTAGCCTCACTCCCATCATCATCTCCATTCCTTCGTCCGCGTCTGTCCACACACACACACACATCCACAACAGAGCCCTGCCTGCCTGTCATCCCCTTATAATGTACTGTCTGTGTAATACCCACTATCTTTTGCTCTCCTATTTGTTCGAGATTAGGAATCAGCTGCTGCGAATCTTCCAATCTTGTGTTTGTGTGATACTATTGGCAGACTCACACATTGTACTTTGGGAAGAGAAGACCAATTGATCATTTTTCTCTTTCTCTCTCTCCCTCTCCCGTGTGCCTATCTGGGTGTACTGTGTGTGTCCATGTAAAGGGAGAACATGTGTCTAGTCATCTATCAACACGTTGCACTTGGCCTTTTCAATTTCACCAGGGATGTTGTTACCTTATCCCCTTATTCCGCACACACCCTTTTGTAGGTACACCGTGTACATGCCTTCGTTATTCCTTTTTATTCTCGCGACTCCTTCATCATCTCATCTTTTCTTTGATCAAGAAGGTGCTGTTGTGTGTGTATGTGTGTGTGTGGAAGGATACATGTGCCCATGTGCATCCCATGTACACATGTTGTGAGCAAAAATTTTGATTTTTTAACCAATCGATCAAGCCCCCCTCCCCCTCTCTCTCTCTGAAAAACCTGATCCTTATCAGGTAATAAAACAAACCATGTAAAATAGTATATACACAATGTGTACGGTGTAATTGCTACTGACTTTTTTTCTACGCTCAACTCAATCCCCTGTGTGTGGATGTCGATGTGTTTGTGTGGAATTAACAGACAACTTTTTACTCACTGTGATCAGTATGATAGATAAGGAGGGGACATTTTGACAAGGTTAAGGAATTTGCGCCCAAGCGAACAGTTCTAGTCCAAACAAATACTTGACACACACACACAAGTGTTACGCCTTGTGTCCTCACCAAAAATTGTGCGTATGGGGCTAGCCAAACAAAATTTTGTATGTTTGTGAATGTTTCTTGAAAGGTGGGATCATAAACAAGAATAAACTGCCTGCACAAAACTTAATTTTCACACAAAGATTGTACATTCAATTTTTAGGATGTACTTTTAGTTTACTGAAGTAAATACCTACAAGTTGGATTCAAGCAAGTCATGATGGAAAAAGGAAGGAGGGAAGAAAGCTAGGGATAATACAGAGAGATTTTTCTGAAACATAATAAGGATTAAAGTTAAACCAGAACTACCGTCTGTCTTCATAGTGTACAAGTATTTATTTGCAAGACAAATTTTAAATGAATCCTCGGTATTAGTGTAGTTGTTCAACTAGAAGGAAAAAGTTAGTCGATCATCATTCACCGTTCTAAATAAGCATAAATTGTCGTCACATTGGGTGTATCATATCATAAAGAGAGAGAGAGAGAGAGTGAGAGAGAAGAAGAAATGTAAAAAAAGAATACACACAAGTCGAAAGGGGGAGGGTGAAAAAAAATGTGTACAAAAGACAGGAGCTCACGCTCACACATTTCAAATGGAATCCATCGGATGGAGGAGAAGACGTAGTGATAGCGATGGTGGTGGTGTGGATGGTGTGTGTGTGTGTGGAGTGCTTCTCAACTGAAAATTGTCAAGTCATTCGGTGACTGAATGAATGAAAGATTGAATGACGATTTGATTCTACAGAGCATACATAATTCGTCAAATTTCACATTGGATTCGGCTCGCTGTTTAGTACACACACATTGAGAGAGAGAAAGAGAGAGAGGCACACAGTCAGTCTACATAAAGATTGAGACACGTATTAGTCATCGTCCACACAGGAGGATCCTTCTTTTCTTCTCTTTGTTGGTTGGGGTTAAATTTTTGTATTGAAAAACTTGAGTCAAAATGACGGAGAGGACAAGCCCCGTTTCAAACATCTTCATTTGACTATTATTTCACACCGACGCTCCATGCTTCTTAATATCCATTACATCTTTTTTTTTATACTCCTCTCTTTTCACTCCATGTCGCTCTCTCCATGTATATCCTACTTACCATTCAAATCATATTTTATTACTAATAATTCAACCCACTGACTAATAATTGTAATTCAAAAAAATAGTAGAGAAAGAGAGAGAAAACACAATTCCACCGACCATACTCTAAAGACTAAAGATATGTACTTGTTTGTATGGGCGACAAATGAAAGGATAAATATGTAAGTCACAGCAACGTACATAACTACCGTGTTTCCAAAGGGAGAGAGAGAAAAACTGTGAGGAATTCACCTGGTACAAATAATAATTCCACATATTACCATACTATCCACATTGTGTAGTCCAAAGCTTTCACTCGTCCACAGAGAGAGAGAGGATAGTGCAATTATAAGTAGCGTAGGATTAATATGCACTGTGTGATGATAATAAGTTCTTTTTATAGAGAGAGAGAGAGAGAGAGAAAGGCTGTGAACGGAAATGTGCCCTTGTATTCTCTCTCTCTCTGAGGCTAACATGATATTTCTACGGATCACTGTTTACCCATGTAAAAGCGAACAAATGTATAGTTTTGTATGCGTGATGCAAGTGCCTCCATTTAGAGTCGATTGTTGTGTGCCAGGGAAGATTCATCTCATTCATTCATCCCCATGACTCTCTTACTTTGACCAACAAATACTCTACTGCACTGTATGCACGTATGTACAGTGGGTGTGTGTTTGTGTGTGTAGATTCGGTGAGGTGACTGTCTCAATTCAAAATACACGAGCTGACATAATATCCAGGCAATCATGTAAATGTTATGTGTGTGCCCTCATCCCCTCTCTCTACATTTATATCTACTACTCTGTAGAGCTGGGTACCTTGCCACCCCTCTTCCTCCTCTCTCCCTCTCTCTCTCTCTCTCGGTCTATTCAAAATGTCCGTGTATTATTTCATTTGATATAATATATTAAATGTTATGTTTCACCCTTTTTGAATGGAGCATGAGTTGACCAGATGCTTTGTCTACTCTTTCCCATTATTACTCAAACACTTTGCATCTCCTGCCGAAATCATTCTCTCTCTCACATTGTCAATTACTAACACACAAACAGACAAACAGAGAGAGACGGGGAGAGAGAGAGGGAGAGAGTTTCCTATGAACCAAGTAGCAAACACATTTTATGTATGTATACAGATACACGTACATTTTTTCTCTCGTAATTTAATACTTTAAATATTACATTAAAATAAGATATCCCCAACTCTCCCTGTGTGACAGTCTCATTCGTCCGTCTCTAGCCTCTCCCACTACACACTACACACACACACACTCACTCGTACACACAGTACGTAGAGGAATAGAAATTTTTTAAGATAGATATATTTGCTTGAGATCATAAACTATATAAAGTGAATCCTTTGGCAATTCAATGCGAGAGTGAGTGAGTGTGTGTGTTTTTTTCTACGAATCTTGTCATCCTGTCGGAATTGTGGAATCACTTTTTTTCTCTTCCCCTTCTTCAACTCATCTTCTCTCTTTCTCTCCATGTCTGCAATGGTTCATTATGTGGAAACAAAAATGCACCCTGCTCTCCTAAATAACAGATTCTAGCGGCAGCTCAACATGAGACCGAATTCTTTTCTTTTCTCAATCTCCTCACTTGTCCCTTTTTTTCTGGTTTGGTGTCGGTGAGCAGAAAAATTCTTGGACTTTGAAGCTCTTCATTAACTACACACACAGACACACACTCTCTCACACACACAGTGACAAGAGAGAATAGTAATATAGTGTATTACTACATTGTAAATTTATTATTGTATCGTAACTTTGATTTCAAACCTCCACACACATTAGATTATACATGTGAGAATTCGATGAGAAACAACACACGTACGTGATACACACACACACACATTGTGGGGATTTGAGTGTGCAAAAAAACAAAGTCAGTTATTAACAAAGGTTTCTAGAGTATATTGCCCTTGGTTGTACATCATGTCGTGGAGGAACAAAAGAAGAGTACAAAAGGAAGAAGTGTTAGTTGATAGAAATTGATATTCATACTCGTGTGTTATGACATTTTGGACAGAAGAAAGAAAAGTTGAATATGTTTAAAAGGAGAAGAAATGTCTTAGAAAAACTCAAGGATAGTGATTTTAGAGGATTTTTTAGAGACAGAAAGAGTGAAAGAGGGTGAGAGGAGGGGAAATAAGTGTCCCAATGTGTCTCTTCCGCCCTTGTGCTCCGCTCTTGTGTTGGAAAAAAAGTAATGTGTTCATACATGTTAACCATCTCTACGTATTTTCCCTATTCCTTACTTCCTTCGTATAGGGATTCTCCATCCCTTTCTCCCTCTCTTTCTCTCTCGTGTGTGTGTACTGTCTATTTCTTTTTACACATAGACGTTCATTGAAAGATTCAAGGAGAGAGTGAGAGAGAGACAGAAAAGAGGAGAATGGAGGAGGAGTGTGGCATTATATTATGAAAAGACGAAATAATATCAGAAGGAAGCGCGGCTCAAGTCGGGGGAAAAATGGAGAATGGAGCCACCAAGAAGAAGAAGAGAGAAGGCAAAACGGCAAATTTTTCTCTATTTCCTAATAACGGCGATTTTTCACAAGGAAATGAGCAGTCATTACCAGCTGCTGGTTTGGTTGTTAAGACTCTGTCTTTCTCCGAAAGAAAGAACGGGAGACAGAGAGAGAGAGAGAGGAGGAAGAAACTCCAAAGCTCACACTCTCCGTCCCTTTATTTTGGCATCCTCCTCCTCCTCCTGCTTTTCCTCTTGTTTTGCCATAGCTGAGAAGGAGTGAGAAGGAGTGTGTGTGTGGAGAGAGAGAGAATTCTCGGGTAAAAAAAGAGAACAGCTTCTCAACAGCAATGCATGTTTTATTCTCAAAATTTCTTCGGAGAAATGTACACACACACACTACAAATGGTATGTACAAGGCTGAAGAAGCTTGGACTCACGGTGGCTGTATCATGTGTGTGTGTGGTGTGTGTGTCTGCGTGGGTCTACCTATACAATGCTATGGCATAGCAACTACTTGCTATGCTGCCATTCTCTCAAGTGAAAAAAATTTGAAAAAAACAGAGAGAGAGAGAGAGAAACTGCAAATAGCCTGTAAAAAAAGAAGAGAGGAATCCAGCCTTTTCTTCATCTTCCGTCTCTCTTTTCATCCTTTTTTCCCTCGCTCATCTTTCTCTTTCTCTTCTCCTTTGCCCTTTCCTTCACTTCCCTCCTATCCATCTCTCTCTCACCATTACGTTCGGCTTTATCGGCTCCCTTTTCCTGGTGATTTTAAATTTGATTAATTTTAATTTCACTGGAAGGAAAATTGTGTGCGGATGACATGGAGAAGTGTCACATCAAAGATTAGATTATTCTAAAGAAATGAGTAAACTTATATGCATGAACAATATAGTTTAAATATTTACTTAATTTAATTACTTGAACTACACATCTTTCTGTCCAGTCAAACAAATTAGAGAAAAATCTCTCTTGTCCCCACTGCAAAACTTGCAGAAACATGATACTTGCTACTACTAGCTACCACAAAAAATTTGCAATTGATTTTTGGCATTTGAGTCAAAAGGTAAAAATATTTCTGAACTATTGAATACGACTACAAGAAAAAAATTGAACAAACCTCGTATGACCTGTACATTGAAAAAAGGAGAGGAGACAGTCGGAAAAAAAGTTGAGCCTTAAATGTAAACAAGAAAATGAATTTCTCATTTAAACGTGCGTGACCTTTTTTGTATGCGGCCTACGACTGGCTTGGTTTGAGAGTGCATGTTGGAGCAAGTGGAATCAGAAAGTGGGATAGGGGTAACAAGGGAACAAAATGCAGGAAGCAACATTCGGACACCCCCAGCTCCAGCTGGAAGAAGCTGGAAGCATAAGGAAAAAAAGGAGACAGAGAGTGAAACAAAATTGGTGGTTGGGAAGACTTCTGTGTAAGAAAAAACAAAAGGTTGAGGTGCTCCACACTGAGTTCACACGGTGGACTCTTTGCTTTAGCTGAACGCGGGTTGAATGCTTGAGACGGGAAGACGACCACTGAGGATTCCCACCTATGATCTTTCCTCCTCCACATGTGAGATGACTCCACAGTGGGAAAAACAATGGATGAGAGTGGGGTGTGTAAGTATAGGAGTGGATTTTCGGGGAAATCTTGTATCCCTCCACTTGAGAGTACTCCCGGTAATATGTACACCATAGTATTGGCTTTGACTGTGTGTGTTTGAGTGTAAGGAAGGAGAGTAGCCCTTGGAGGATTGAGAGTCGGAGCACGTGAGTGCAATGAATCAGAAGAAGAGCTGGCGGGGGAAGTGGTTTGGTGGTGGTGGCGAGTTGTAAGTTGTAAACGGCAGTGTGGAACAGATGCCAGAACATCACTAAACAATTTCCTCGTAAAATCTTACATTCCCTCTCTTTTCCATTCCATTCTGTTTCACACACACACCCTCACCCCCACACACACACGAGATATTCCTTGTGTGTCTTCTTTCATTTTGAATTTAGATTTGTTGGTACTTCTCCCTCTGCTCTGGGGTTTCCTTTCGGAATTTTTAATATTATTAAGTACACATATTCCTCCTTATTGATATCACAATCCCTCGTGATGGAGCGTACACCCACACACACATATGTACACATGTAATTCATGTATGTACAGTTGGGGAGTCAACTTTATGACAAATTGTCTTAACTATCTTGTATTTACCATCACTTCATAACAAATTGCTCGTAATGTAGGGAAGTAACCACGGCCATTTCAATGCAATATCCGTTCTCCACGTTTTCACCCTCTGTCCTCTTCTCTCTTTCTCTCTCTCTCGTACGATTCGTAAGACACACTGCTCCTTTCTCCTCTTTGTCACATGAAACAAAGACTGTTGTACACACACACACAAATCCTCTACATGGGCCAGATTTAAATGTCAATTTAGACTGTACATGCAGTGTATGTACACTTTGACAACTCTTCCCAATGTTCACACATGCTACTGCCTCCCAAAAACCCCAAAAAGATCTGTACAAGAGAGAGTAAATTTGACTTTATTTAGTGCAATCGGTTGCAACTGGGTGTGTGTGTGTGTTTTATTGGATTGCACAATATTGTGCAAGTGAAAACACACTCACATGTGTTTCATCCTATTTATTATCTCATGGTCTATAGTTTTCCATTTCCAATCTCTCTCTCTCTCTCTCTCTCTTTTCCCCCGACTTTCCCTTTATCTCTTTCTCCCTCCCTTCCATTCATTGTCATTTATTATTGTGGAGAGGGTTAAAGAGTGCTCAATTCTCAATAGCGTTTCTGTACACCCAACTCCCTCGTCTCTTTTAATGAATTTACAATACGAAGACGTGTAATTGTTATATGTACTACTCATGCACTCGTGACTACACCTGATATGTACTTTCTGTGTGAGATGTCAGTTGACATTTTTCTAGTTAAACTTTTTTCTTCTCCTTCTCTTTTTTTAGCTGATAGAAAGGAATGATTTCTTAATAGAAAATTGGACGGAGTAAAGTAAAAATGAAAATTTTTTCAATTTCCTCTGTCAAGACAAGTCATCGTCATCACCCGAAGGGGAAAGAGAAAGAGAGGTAGACACATTGAGAGAGAGAGAAGGAGAGAGAAAAAAAGTCTTTGTGTCAGAGAGAATAATAATTTTTTTCCTCTGTCATCTCTCGTCACTCTTCCCTCTCAGACTTGACTTGACTGTGACGGAGACGCGGAATGTGGAGGAGAAGGATGCATTACGAGAGCGAGTGATTTTAGGTCAGGTTTCCGAAAACTGTTGGACGTGACACGACACGACTTGGCGTTTCTTTTGCTTTTCCTTCAGCTCCCCTCTTCTCTCCTTCTTCTCTGTCTGACGAACATTTTCATAGAATAGATATATAGATATTTTCTTTCCCGAATTTTTCTCTACGATTTCCCTCCCAACGACACACAGTCTTGAATTGCCTTTCCCACACTCTTGCAATGCATAGGGTGTGCTGAAGGTGATGGAAGATATAGAATGGAGAAGATTGACATAGGACTCTCCACATACCCCCTCCTTTGTACTGTACAAAGTCGGTGTACTAAGATGGGGAGAGAGGGGAGAGGGAGTCAAGTCTAGTTTGCAATTTTCCACGGAGTTGAATAAGAATATGAATGAATGTGCCAAAGTGTGTTGGGACCGTACCCAAAAATACCAAAGGTATGGAGGTGACTGAGAGGAGAGGAGGAGGAAAGAAAGCGATTAGGTATTATTGGCATCCAGGATAAGAATGTTAGTCAGGATGAAAGACAGGCTGACATCTTTTTGTCGAATATATGTTCCCAATGTTACCCTCTCCTCTTCATACCCTGTCTCCCCGAATTTCGAATTCCGCTCTCTCTCTCTCTCTCTCTCTCTCTCTCCACACATCACATCCTGATACATCCACTCCCGTGATCTGTACACACACGTACATAGGTGGTACATGTACAGTTCTCCATATATAGTATGGTGGTCGCTTATGTCCACATTTATAAGCTATAGCCATATATCACACACAATAATAATATTATGTAAACACGGTGTGCATGTGTGTGTGTGGAAGCACAAAGTAAAGAATAAAGTAGGACTCAGGGAGGAAGAGGGTTTCCTTGGTTGGATATGAGAGCAAGATCAAACAATGCGTTGACGACAGTAATGGATATCGGAACTTCATATTCCCTACATGCATCTTCCTTCTACTTTTCCCCGACACATCCACACTGCAGTAGCGAGAGAGAGAGAAAGGAGAAAGAGTCCTGGCTGACTGGCTGGAGGAGTATATAGTTGAAAAGTAATGGCTAAATTTATGTACGCACGCATTGTATGCAGAGTAGAGAGGAGAGAGGAAGAGGGAGGAGAAGAATAGAGTCCAGAATATTGCTTGCATGCCACACATACCCCTTTGACTCTTCCTTGACGTCTCACAACCTTCCAACTACCCATCTCCATTTATTTCGTCATAAATCAATCCACTACCAGCTCCCTTTCCTCCTCCTCCCTCCTCCTCCTCATCCCCCTAGTCGAAGATCACGTCTATTACCCAAACCTCCTCCAGCCACTGTACCACAGCACGTCTTTGGGGGCCAATATCATATCCTCACACACCAATTGAATAGTGTGTATATATTTCTTCTTCCTTGCAAATCCATGTCTTTCCCATTCATCACTGTGTGAACCACTGGCCGGCTTTCAAGAGGTCACTGTTAGGGACCCGGGTTCCCTGGGAGGTTACTTGAAGTCACATACTTTAGATATAAATTTACTATTGTATCTTGTGACAATATTTTAACGGATTATTATAAAACTATGAAAAACAATTAAAGCTCTTATTTCTTTGTAGTTTCAATTAATTATGCTTGTCTAAAAATGGATTTTCTAAAGCCATAATTTAGGACGTGGTTCAAAAATTAGTCAAAATAAATGTGTTGGAGGTAGTGGAAATGTTGTTAAGAGAGTTATGCATGGGATTGAGGACAAGGAGTAGAGGTATTAGGGTTAAGGTATTGTAAGAGATGGAGGAAGAAACGGAGGTATTAACGATTGAACGTGGAACCAATTTCAAGGAAATAAATAAATCCATTTCATTGAGTTTTGTTGGAGGTTTTTGGGGGTTCCTTCCGTCAGTTCCTCTTAAGAACTCCTCTCGTTGAGAATAATCTTTTCAGCTAGTCAGCAATGTGCTGTTTGAACGTTGAGTGTGGTAAAGAGAGTGAGAGAGAGAGAGCAACAGTTCAACTCAACCGATTAATTTTATGGGTTTTGGTTTCTCTCTCTTCTCTCGCTACCCGGCTCTGCTTTTCTCCTCCAACCAAAACTGTATTGCTTTACTTTTCGACTGAGTTGAGTTGAGACAGCCTCGTTCCCACTGAATTTCTCTCTGTGTATATCCTTCCAGGGAAAGGGATGTAGATGAGACTGGAGAATTGTGTACACAGTAGTAGTCGTAGTAAGAATGAAATTGACTACTCCTTTCCCCATACTTGAAAGCTGGATAGACTTGAGAGTTGAGAGAAAGAGAGGGGCTGACATTGTCAGCCATCTTAACTAGTACATATTTATTACTGCACATCATCTCCATTTCATTCACATGCATCTTATTCCTCTTCCTGGATTTGTTCAACAATAAACTGTGTGGAAGCTGAATTAAGTACATTTAATAGTATCCTTTTCTCCCTTCCACAATTTTGAGTCCAGTGCGTTTGCATTGTGACCTTGGCACAAAGTATGCAAATATTTATACCATTCTCGCTCGCTAGAATCCAGGAAAATTAAAATCTGCACAATTTAAATAATCAAAATATTACATAATTTAATTCTTCTCCACTTCCCCACTCTACAATAAAGAAGAAAATATTCCCCTTGAGAAAAAGGACAATCCCTCCTCCCTCGAAATATTCCACCTTTACTGTACACCCACAATTTCAATCAGAAAAAATGGAGACAGGAACTATAAGTAAGAAGGGAAAAAAAGTCTGATAGACGTAGAGACAGAAAATAATTAGGTAGAAAACCCCAGCAAAAGGAATTGACGAGTCAAGAAAAAATTTTTTTTTAAAGAATGCAAGATTGAAAGTAGGCGTGGAATGATGATTGACATGAGCCCGGAGAGGCCAATGGCAAGACGACCAAATAACAATACGCACACACACATTCCCCTTTCCACCATCCACACACACACACATTATACAGCCAAGGGAGTAGTAGAAAAAAAAGTAAAGGCTGAAAACGAAACGAAAAAAAAAACCTTGTAGCGATGCGATTTCATTTTCACGTCAATCAAAAATTCTCTCTCTCCTCCCTCTTTCATCCAACTCAAACTACTACCTACTCTCTTTCTTTCTGTGTGTGCTGTACTACATGGCGGAGCAAATATATTCACCATTCACGTCCCCACACACACTCACTCCTATAACTCTCCCTCCTCTTCTGGACTATATTCAAGTGTACAGAGCCGACTTGCGTGTGTGTGTGAGAGTGATACATTGGAAGAGATTGTAGACAAAGGTAGCGGACTTTAGAAGACCGCCGATTCACGTTCGCTCAAAAACCTAAGTAAAGAGACTGTGTGTGTCGTATGTTTTAACTGCTCACATATATAGTTACAAGAGAATAGCAAGAGGAAAAAGAGTGTGTGTGTGTGTGAGAGAGAGAGAGAGAGAGTGAGAGAGTGAGATGAGAGTAGCCCAGTGTGGCTGTCACTGGAATTCATACATACAGACAATGAATCCACAACGTCAGCAAAGTTTTCCCCCCGAAACAAGACGAGGAGAGGAGAGAGAAGGAGAGAAGAAGAAGAAAACCCGGGTAGGATAAAATATATATGCTAAATCCTATCGATAAGCCTGCCGGATTTTTGCTTCGCAACACAATGGCAATAGAAGAGAGAGAGAGAGAGAGAGAGAAAAGAAGAGGAGGAGAGCACAGCCTTTTCAGTCCTAATCCAAATGGTGAAAAGAAGCCAGCAGAATGATGATATCTATCCATCTATGTAATACATAGAGATATGCGACAACTTTGTTATGCAACCACCACCGTCCTCCTCCTTCTCGTCCTCCTCCTTCTCGTCCTCCTCACCATCTCACTCTCTCAACACACACACACACACATACAGTGCACTCTCCTCTTCTTGCTAGTTTTTTTCTATCTCTCTCTCTCTCTATACACAACAAAACTTAGATCAATCTATACTTTCCGCCTCCTCCCTATCAAGTTGACAAGAACTACAACAAACTTTTCATCAAAACTCAAATGCGCCTCAAATCCTCATCCTTCCACCAATGCAACTCTCCATTCTTCCCCCTCCTCACACACTCAACCCTACTTTTATTCCTGTACATCCAGCCACAACCACACCAAAATATATATACACACACACATCAACTGTACAAGAATGCACAAGAAGAATACGCTTTTTTTCTAGTACTTTATGAAGAACCCCTCTCTCTCTCTCTCTCTATTTATGTACGCATTAGATATGACATCTTTTGTGTGTGTGTGTGTGTTTGTGTGTGTGGATGACGTTTTTTATTAATACCAAATACAAAAGCATTTAGTTGTAAATATTTTTGCTAAAAGCTTTATGCTGCACATTTCATGTCCTCCTATTTAAATATCATCGTATTTTACATTAAATGATAATATAAATTCTTTTGCGTTTCACAACACACACACACTTTTTATTTGTACTCTCTCGCGTGGCGGCCAACGTGAATGGATGTACAATGTAATGTAAATATGTGAGGTGGTGGGGAGTTAAAAAAGAGGCTAACTGCATTTTCATTGTCGTTCTGACAAAGTGGATTTTGCTAGGAGAAAAATGAAAATTTGAGAAATATGAGGTTAGAGTAATCTTTCTCTCTCTACATCTTCTATGAATTCCACTACATTTTAGTAATAAACAATTTACTCGAATTTGAAATAAAATATTTTGGTACAAGACTAGGTCAAAAAATAAGTTTTAATTGCTAAAAAATTATTATGAAAAATTTTTTAAATTGTGAAAATAATTTTTTTTCGGTTATTTGAATTAAACAAGAGTGTCAATTTTCCCCAAGGCAGAATTGTGGATTTTGGCTGTCGCCTTTTCATACACAAAATATATATTTATTATGAATGTTGTATATGTGTATATTTAGAATGGGGAGGGGGTGTAGATGGGGGAGTTGGTGGTTGGTAGCAAGTTAAGTTTCACAAGACAAGAAATCTCATGTCATGATGATGGTTTTGCTACAACAGAGAATTTATCTTCTTATCCTTATGCATGATAAATAACAATAATAGGAATAGTGAAGTAAATGCTAACTCTATTCAAAACTAACGAAGGGGAAACACAAGCTATCATTCTTGTTCTTCTTCTTCCACGAATGAAGATTACAACTGTACCTCTCCCTCTCCTCCTCCCTCATTCTAGTCACTTCAGAAGAAATGCTATAGTTTGCACAAACTAGCCTAATCCTTCCATTATTCTCAGCTAAGACGTAAATAAGAGCCCCCACCACCACCACCACTACACTCACTACTTTACTTACTTTAAGACACTCTTTCTCTAGCCCAGGACTACAGTGAAGTCTCCCTCTCCTCTCATCCACCGACTATACTCTCTCCATGAGGTTTTACAAGGTTTTATAACAACATTTCGTGTCTTCATAATTCTCTTCATCATTATATCCTTATGTACGTCAATTATTAATGTACGTTTGAATCCAAATGGCTTGAATTCTATTATCTTCTCTTACATAAAATAGGTTAGGCCGCGTGTGTGTGTATGTCTCTCTCTCTCGCTCTGTTCATTCCCCATCTGTATTCCCTTAACAAGTCTGTTGTGTGTGGAAGGGCCATCACAATTCACAAACCAAACAATAGTTAACGCCAAAAGGAACCACTTTTATATAAACTAAAAAGAAATATTACACTAGATGTATCTCTTCTCTATCCTCCTCCCTCTATTATTATTTTATCATGTTTTCCTTCATATTTTGAATTTTATACATTTTCCCATTCCACAAATACAAAATAGCCACTGCATATTTATATCCATGTGTATACCGTCAGCCAGAATAATTTTGTACAGTGAAATTGATAGTCCGCTTAAAAAAACACATTATGAAAAGCTGGATGAAGGATCAGTATTCACAAAAATGATTAAGAAAAATTCTTCCATTGGACGGTACGGATCGACTGTACAAAACTACAAAGTATGATTGACCTTTGTATGGTTATGATTTTTTCGAATATGAAAAATGAGAGGTCTGTACGAAAAAATGTTGTAATTTTCCTTCGCATCACACTCCAAGTTTACCTTGATGAAACTGATGGACGTGTGACGTGACGTGACAAACACACACACACACAGTTATCTTTAATTTAGCACAAAGGAGTTACAGAAAAAAGGTGAAGGAGTGTTTTGCTTCTGTAGATTTTCTGCGCCAAGGTTTTGTATTTATGATTAATATTTTGTCTGGATGAGGAGGATATGCAAGAGGGATGGAGAAAAAAATTAGAAATTTCATTTTGAACATGAAGAGTGTCAAGGAAGCCAAAGTCAAGAAAGTGAGAGAGGAAGAAGAGGAGAGGAGAGACAAGTTTTAAAAAAATTGAAAAAAAGAGCAAGTGAAATTAGAATAGAAGAGTGAGAGAGAGGGGGGGAAGGAGACAAGACAAGGAAAAGGAAAAAGAGACATGCCTGTGTTGGGGGGATTCATTTTTTTTAAAAAAAACAATGCATTAAAGTTGTAGCTTGTAAGTTGAATTGTAAGCTTAGTATAAACTAACTTGTTGTTAAAACTACAAGAGATGAAATTGAGTTCATTCGTTCGGTGTTGTTGGCTAAGCTCTCCGTGGTATTTGCTCTTCTCTGCATATACACAATCCACATTTGTGTGTGTCTGCGTGTGTGTGTGTGCTGTGTAGTCATCATAGGGACTGTGAGCGAGGAGAGGGAAGGGGAGGAAAAAACATACAAAAAATGGAAGGGAAAGAGAAGGAGACAAGAGATATGAGATGAGAAGTCAAGTTAGGGTGAGTAGTCTTGTTTGTTTTGTGCCGAACTTGAAGTGTGTGTGTGTGTGATGTGGATGTGTGGATGTACATAGGGACATTTTGTATATTTGAGAAGTTTGTAGTTGAGTAGTGACTGGTGGTGGTGGTGGTAGTCGTATATCATATATATAGTTATGGAAGATTCAACAAGACTTTTGTTCCTCCTCTTCCTCTTCTTCCCATTCTAATGTATTCCATGAAACACGTACATACACACACACACAAACACAAGTACATATAAGGGGTAAAGTGAAGAAAGCAGACATCAATCATTCGGACGACACGAACCGAAAATAAACCCGTCAATGTGTAACTACTGATCTCTTCGGGTTGAGCGTCTCTGTCGGAGAATGAGACACTCATAAAGTCACATCAGAACCGTCAAAGTAACTTGCTCTAATATGCTAACTTGGGTCCCTGCCTTGTTTCTTCAGTCTCTCCCTCTCTCTCTCTCTATTTCGTATGGTATTACAATGTTCCCAAAACCACTGTCTCCAACTTTGTTTTCAATTTCATCATTTTTAACCCTCCCTCTCGTCATCTCATCCTCGTCCTTAAATGGATGGACAGGGGCAAAAGCAAGCCTTTGAACATTAACCAATCCATGTGTAAAAATTTTTGGAGGAAAAATCCGAGAAACTAGTTCAATAATAAATTTCATGTCATATTCATGTTTTTAATTTTTGTGTCGTTGTAGATAATGGACTTCCCCGTCGTTTGAGGACAGCCTACACCAATACTCAGTTGTTGGAGTTGGAGAAGGAATTTCATTTTAACAAGTACCTTTGTCGTCCTCGGAGAATTGAAATTGCAGCGTCCCTGGATTTAACGGAGAGACAAGTATGTTAAAAAATTTTTGCACTCAGGTTGCACCAGTGAAATTGAGCTTTTGGAAGGGATAGGTCAATTCATTGTCACCTCGTTGAATACAATGTCACATAGAGAAAGGCTTTTGTATGCACATTACGTGGTCATGATATTTGGACAAGCTTTACACACAGAGAGAAACTTGGCAATCTGAACCTTGTTAATTTTGTCTAGTGATTAGATGTGGAAATTTGAAAATTTTACATTCACATTCCTCATTTTTTTAACCATTTGCCAGACGAGGGGGAGTAAGTAGTGAGTGTGGAGTGTTGGGAAGGGAAAGAGTGGGAAGAAGAGAGAGAGAATCCATTTATCATTCAAGTAAATCCCTGATGATTTTGACGGCAGAAGCTGTCCACAAACCATCCTGAACCAATTTCTGCCTAGCCCCTCTTCCAGCTCATATTATATCTCCTCTTTCTTTCTTTCTCTCTCTGTGAGTGTTTATTTGTTCATTCCTCTTCTCTCTCCACACACACACACATTGTTTCACCTTGTTTCCTTTGCATAGTAGCAAGTCGTAACAGGTGTAGACTCATGAGAGTGACTAAGATTTTTAATGAGAAATCCACAAAAAAATTTTTAAGTTTCAAGTCTCCAGAGGAAAAATTGTTATTTTAATCAAATTTTTAAAAGAGCTCCTTTCGTTCCAAAAAATACTGTTTCCCACTCCTTCTGCTTATGACCTTGACAGGATGACTTGAGTATTTCACACTTGTTACTTGAAAAAAATGTTGGAAATGAATGTGTACTGTGTGAGACGATAATTAATTAATTGTTTGATTGATTATTTTTGTGTACAGGTCAAGGTGAGATTTCCACACTGGAAAATGGTGGTTCAAAAGTTTGGGTCTACATCATCCAATGAACTTTTTAAGCTTTTTAAGACATTAGTTTGATAATTCGTTTAATTCTGACTAAAATTTTTGACTTTCTCTTTAATTTATTTTAGGTTTGGTTCCAAAATAGGCAAGTTACACAACACGCAAAGCTTATTTCATAGTTAATTGAATTTTAAAGACGACTTTGCATGTAGTTACCATGCTAAAAATTTGGACTTGATGTAAATGTGGATTGTTCATAATTTGCTCTCTTTGTTTTGTATTCTCAATCCTCTCGACTCACAATAGACGGATGAAGCACAAGGTAAGGAGTAATCAGGTATAAAAAATGATATTAATTTAACGGGAATTTATGTAGTTGGGGATTTTTTTTAATTTTGGCTCTCCGTAGTATCAAATTGTAGTTTGTTTTAGGGTGATGATACTGCAAAAATTCCCTGTTAAATTAAATGTTGGGATTTTTTTGTGTTATTGCCATACACCGGATAACATTTTCCTCTTAAATAGTAGGATCCGGTATTAAAAGACAATTTACTTTTAATTTTTTCTCTAGCGACAGACTTTAACAAAGGATGATGGGGACACAAAGAGTAGCGGGACAGAAGGGAAGTCTTCAAAAAGTGACAAAAATTCTGCCATGTTGGGTTCCCCGGATGACAAGAAGAGTTGCCAAAGTTGTGATCTCATGACTCCATCACCTCCGTCACTCTCCTCCTCCTCAGTTGGATGTGTCACAGGAGGAGGGGGAGGAGGAGGTGGAGTGGATATAAAACCGTCAATAACAACAACGACCAAAGCTAATCAACAGCAGCAAACGTCTAAGAGTGGCAGCGTGACAAATCCCACGTCCAACAATCCCACAAGCAATGACAACAATAACTCAAGTTTTTTTAAGGATAACAATAGTGGCCAACAGCAACAACACACATTGGACACATCAACAGGGTTAACGACCATGTCCACTCCCAATCCAAATAGTACTAACAATTCCAACACTCAAAATAATATTGGCAGTGGAGGGGGAGGAGGAGGGATGAACAATAATAATAATATTAAACATGACAAAAGTGTGGATCACTGCACGGTCAATGACCATGGGTCATCCGGGGGTAAATCAAAACTATTTAAAAATTCCCAATCCCATTCTTCCTCCCCCAGTACGACCGATCTAAAGATGCACATTGACATCCCTGGCATGGATCTCCATCATCCTAATAGTATAGGTAGTCTCAATCAACTCACCAGTAATCCTGACCATCATAAAAGTCCACTCCATGAAAAAGTATCAAATTCCAATTCGATCGTGGCAATGCGATCCCTCGACTCATCCTCCCCAAACATCCCCATGTCACACAACAATCCACCCTTCAACAATAGTAATAGTAATAATAAAATGAAGCATATGCCCTCAATTCCCTCATCCAAAATGGGGACTGGTAAAAAAGGAAAGATACAAGGACTGAATGCTGGAGTAGCAAGTCAAAATCATCATCCTTTCACTTCCTCCTCCATGTCTGGAGTCTCCGAGTACAATAATAATACAATTGGAAGGTATCCCGGGGTTGTGGTCACTCCCAGTTCAAAATACGAGTCAAGTGGTAATACTCCAATTTTGTACAATGGAATGACCCCATCACAACAACAACAGCAACAACAACGATTCCCTGGACCAATCTCAAATAGTTCCAGTAGTCTTCCCCGTGGAACTCCTCATCATCCTTCCTCTGTGACCTCGGATATCAAAAATAATGGAGCCTACTACACAAATAACAATCCAAATTCTCAATACTGTTCACCATACAATACAACTGGAGCATCCATTGTTGTTGTTGGTGGAGGTAGTGGAGGAGGAGGTGGTTACCCGGGTTCGACTCAAGAAAATTATACTCCTCAATCGAATTATAGTGGGGGTGGGGGTGGTGCTTATGGTCCTGACATGAGTCGGGAATCTCCATACAATCCTGTTCTCAACTCTACTAATAGTTCCAACAATGTTGGTGGTGGACCTTCACCCACAACAAATCATCATCCACATCCGGGTAGTTACTCTCATTACAATTCCTACGCTGCGGCTGCTGCAGTCGCTGCTGCTGGTGGGAATTATTCTCAAAATCCTGGAGTTGTTGTTGGAAGTAGTGGGAATTTGTCCCCTTACTCCTCCTACTCCACAACTAACAGTTATGGTAATAATGGAGGGAGTGTCACGTCAAATTCATCGCCTTATGCCTCAGCCTCCTCCTCCTCCGTCACAAATAATAATACGTACAATTCACCCCCAACTCATCATAACCCATCACCCATTTCCGATGGTTTCTTCAGTCAGTCTAATACCCAGTTTGGAGTGGCAGGACATTCTGTAGACAATTCTTCTAGTGGTGGAGTTGTCGTGGTGGCGGGTGGGAATTCTAGTGGTGGAGACAATTCTTACTATGATGACACGAGTTATGGCCATGGTGGTGGGACACAGGGCGGACATGCACTCAATTATGAGGGGTATCAACAACAGCAACAACAACAAGGTCACAGTCATGGACATCAAAGTTATGGTGCCTATTTTGATCATAATACTAGCTCACATCATTCGGGAGAAAATTCCTCATCCTCAGACTTTAATTTTTTGACTAATATTGCTAATGACTATGCTCCCGAGTACTACCAACTGAGTTGAAACTGAATGGGGTCAATCTTGGACTATTCCTCGGGAACGGTGGTGGCCCTAGCAATCCCCCCTATAAACAGACACGCATGTAAGCAGTGAATACCCACTTCCCCTCATCAAATCTGAAAACAAGTGACATTAGTTTCAGAAATTTTGGCCTACCCAGTAGCCTCCAAGGAGATGGTCCGGTGGGTCAGAGGGTCAAGTAATGTAAAAAGTGCCGAAAAAATCCCACACACGTCTCCCTCCTCACCTCCCCTCCCCACTAAGTGAAACGTGTGACCATGCACTAATGTTTACTTGAGCAATATAGTAATCACCATTTTTTCCCCTCCAACTCATCATCATGATTGTGCAATTTAACTCAAATATTTACAAAAGTTGAGAAGAGAGTGAAAAAAATATTATTATGTGACCTACCATGTCAGAATGCAATATTCTCATTGTACAGTTGTTAAAAATTCCACCCCACACAAACACACACACACAACACACAGAGGGAGAAATTATTCAAGACACAATTGAGTGGTTGTGATTGAAATCTTGATTGGTTTTCTTCATTTCCTACAATTGAACCCCCGGGCTTCTCCTTGCCCTCATCCATCAATACACAGAAAAATTAATAGAAGATATAAAAAATTAAATTTATGAAACACTACCAGCAGCAATAACAACTTTTTTTGTACCCATGGTTCTGTACACTAGTATCATAGACCCATACTATAAGACAAACAGTCTCTCTCCATGTGTTTTAGTGTGTGTGTGTCTATGGGAGTAGAAAAAAAGATGAAATCCCCTGCAAGCAATTCAGCTTGCTTCATTTTCCTACACTGTGTAACCCTACATTATGATTATTATGAACAAACACACACACGCTCGCGAGAGTTATAGCCTAGACGTGTTAGTGTAGAAAATTATTATTAAAAAAGTTGGCACACACAAAAAAGTACATTTTTAAAAAAGAAACAAGGATGAGTGTATGTAATCATAATTTTACCACCACGCATAGAGTACACGTCGAAACTCTGTACATAAAATAATAATAAATTAGACTACACTTGTAAAAATCTACGACTATAAGTAAGTTATTTGAGAGTAAATATATGCTTATGAAAATATATTATTAAAAATTTAGAAATAATTATTACACTATCTTACATGCATAAAAATGTAATATTACACACACGAATTATGGTATGCGTCGTCTATTTCCACCAATGTGATTTCAGTTTTAAAAAAAATGTAATACCATATTATATACATAGAATACTAATCTATAACTCTACCACTATATATTAAGAAAATGTACACCCGTACTTCATCACACAGTCTAAAAACTTGATATACCATATATACTACATATAATATTATCGTATACATATTATATATTATACTTTAGATAGAAACAAATGAAATGAAAAACAAAAACACGGTCGTGTACTAAAATTATAGGCTCTACACATACAAACACACATTCACTCATCTCGTAGGACAAAAACAAGCGTTATGTTGTGTGTGCTCCAGAAAACAAACATATAATGACACTCACAGTGTACACACACACACAAACACAACCGTTCTTGTTTGGCAGTTGGTTGACATCATCATTATCACATGAAATAATCAAGAGCGAATAAATAAAGTAAACGTGCTTTACCTTTATCAAAAAAACAACAAATAAATTATGATGGTTTCCTTCTTCAAATTTTTTGACTAACTGAAACTGTGTGGCTGTATCCATCAAGAAATATTCAAGAACAAGAAATTTTTTTATTTTATTTTCCACCACCACTAATGAGCAAAGAGAGAAAATAAGACATGTTCTATATATACGACACACGTTCACAACATTATATTTTTATATTACGTTTTGCAAAGTTTACTCATCAAATTCATCTTTTCTCTCCCTCTCTCTCTTTAACTAAACTGAATCCTCTAAATGAGGGGTCACATCTGAGCGGCGTACACAATAGAAAATATTATAATTTTGTGTACGGATTTTGTTCTTGTCTTTTTTTTATATTGTCATCATATACGAGCCGTCGCTTTGCTTTGTAATATATTTTTTTGGCTCTTTTCCTCCATTTCAAACTCACTCTCTCTCTCTTCTCTCAACTATAATAATAACCAAGGAGAAACCTGTATGCCTGACGAAGGGGGAAGGAGACTAGTGAAACCAAGAAAAGAAGAAAGATGCTCTAAAGACATAAGTCAAGTGTACACAAAATGTGTAGTGTATGTAGGAACATCAAACACAGAGAGAGAATGTTTCTAGTATTGACAGAACAGGCATAGAGCATTCATCTTCTCAACGCTCTCATAATAATAATGTAAGTGTACAGCCAAAGAAAACAAGGAGAGAGAGGGGGGGAGAGGTTTCTACAGAGTCAGGGCATAAGACAAACTATTAAAGGTTTCAAAACAACCCCATTTGATTTCATCAGATGCTACCAAAATCCACTCTTTCCTTTCTCTCTCTTGATGCTCTATGGATTTGAATCTATCCCCATCATATCCATATACACAAAAGTACCAACAAAATACTCCTCTCTCTTTCTCTCTCTAGGTTTACACTTTAAAGTAAACCTATGTTCAATGATGCACTTAGCCCTCCACATGTTCCCCTCCTCCTCCTCCTCTCTTTTGATATACATAAAACTAAAACTCCTTTGCTCAATAACAAGTACACTCTACATAATAATATGATATGATGTACGTATATATAGGTACGTGTGTGAGGGGAAAGTGAAGGAAAGTGCCGAGTTGAGCTGGAGAGATTGAGAGCATAATAATATCACAGTCAGTTTTCTTTCACAATGCAAAAAGCCCTTGTTCTGCTGTAGCTCTTCTCTTTAACCCACACACACACACCCGAACCGAACACACAGATAGAGAGAAACACACACGGGCTGTGTGTGTCTGTTTCTAATATGCTGTACTACCACACTACAATGTGCACTGCAATGTTTAAATGTGTGTGTGTTGAGGGGAAAGAGAAAAAGTGTATAGTCTGTAGTGTCTACCAACTCCTCTATATATAGAAGAGAGTGTGGGATGCTAAAGGGAAGATTGGAAGAGCAAGCGAAGAGAGAGAGAAAGAGAGAGAGGCAAGCTGAATTTCCCCGTTGCAATCATTTACATAATGGCTTCGCAAGCCCAACCAATATCGATCTGACAATGAGAGCCTACAGAGATTAGAGACAGAAAACGGATGAAGGAAGCTACAAAGAAGAGAGAGAGAGAAGAGCAGTCGAAAAGAGAAAAGCGACACCGTTCAAGGGAGACTGAAGATACGTAGGCAGAAGGCAAAGGCACACACACACACACATAACCTAAGGAACGAGTCTAACCCAACCAAAACTACAACCAGCCTTAACATGCATATTGCATTAATAGTCAGAGAATAAGAAGGGAGAAAAATTTTCCTCTCTCTCTTTATTTATGCGCCAGTCTCTATGACTCGGCTTTGCTGGCAAGATAACAACATAAGAGGACACACACACACACACAGGGAAGGTAGGTAGAGGAAGGAGTATTAACCGTGTATGACAGGTGTGGAAGTTTTACAAAAAAGCTGGTCCTCTAAAATTGCCCATGTCTTTGTGTGTCTTGACTTTATCAGTCGCCATCAACAAAAGATGACGGATCTGCAAAAAATTTATACATTTTTGCATCCTACACACACACACACATGCACACACGACCATTTAGATTCCCCGTTTGTCTTCAAATTTAATATCCAAGTTGAAAAGACGGGACTCCTTTTCCAATCATCCAAGTCCGCAAGGAAATTTGTACGTGTTTTTTGTATACAAAGACAATGGGTGGAGTGGATGCAATGCAGAGCGATATTTTCTTGAAGAAATGGGAAAAGTTTTTTTTGTAAAATCATGGAAATAATTATGAGTGATTGGTGTGATGGGATGGAATTTGACTTGTTAAAAAGACAAAGGAGACAGTCAAGGGTTGATGATAATGGAGACGAAGAGAAAAAGAGAAGGAGTGAGGGAGTGAGTGAAAAAATGGAATAAATTTTGTAATTTAAAAACTGACTTTTGGTTTCTAGTTGCCTCCACTTCCTCCTCCTTTCTCTGGAAGGAGAAGACGAAGGGTGTCACAGATCGGGTGAAGAAGAGCCCTTGTACAAGAGTGTGTGGAGTATGACGTTTGGAAAATAATCTTCAAAGATGTGATTCAGACAGAAAAGGACTGCTCAGTCAGATGTCCCCTGCTCGTCGCTCCACTCCATCCATACATGTTTCACAATCTAAATTTTACAACCATTTATCATTTTCAAATCCAGCTGTATTGGCAGTATGTATACTTAATGTGATGCTATTACACTACACCCAGCTTTCAACTTGACTCTTCAAGAAACGACGGTTCTTCTTCCCCATTACACTACATATTTCGTATGCTGTGTACATGGATGTATCATGGTAGTATGCATGGTCTAAATAAAAGTTGGTCCTCTTTCCCTCCCTCCCTCCCTCCTTTATCCCTGTCTTATTATTTGCTATAACCCCCAATTTCTCTCACACACGTTTCCACGAATATTTTACCCACACACAAACACGCACACACACAGCTCATCCCCACACTTTCTACAGACTGTCAATGTGCTCAGTCACCATTCTCCCGGTCCTTCCCATCCTTTAAATTTTAATGATGAATTTATTCAATAAAAAATATACTGGAGCACAATTTTTTCCAGTCATATTTGCCTTGGAAAAAAATGTCTGTTGTGAAAATATACAAATTACAATTTTGTAACTTTGCAAATTTGTTTAAAACACACACACCCTTTCACTCTGTTTCTCGCTCTCTCTGCAATTGTGTAGGATTTGTGTACGTGTAGTCCAAATTTTTTGAGCGAGTAGAATAATCAAGAAAATTTTAATATGGAACATGGAGAGAGGATGAAAATTTGATAATTTCAAAATTGGGATACATACTTTTGTAGCGAAAGAGGAAAAAATGAGTGGAAAATTATTACTATTCCAATTTGTGCTGTTTTTTTTACTGAGGAACGGAACGTATTTAGGAGATGGAGGATGAGAAAATGAAAATTGTGCAAAAGTTTTCACTGAACTTTTAGAGAGGGAGAGTGAGGCTCTGCTTCCTCGTCGGACCATGTACTATCACTATCATATGGGTAGAGAAAGAGAGAGAGACCAACCCTGCTCTCAAAAATTGAAATTGGTGAGATTCTTGATGGGCAATTTCGAGGTAATTTTAGCGTGAGCCCCTGGGGTGTACACATACAGCGGAAGGTCTTGTAAAAGCTTATGAACTCCTACATAATGATTCCACAGGGAGTTTAAAATTCCAGGGCATACAATACATTTCCTTCTAGCCCTTTTCTCTCTTTTCTCTTCTCACCCTCTTCCTCTCTCTTTCTCATGATATTCAATGGCTGCCGTATCATGTCCTCGGAATAGTGTACAGTCTATTATTCTGATTATTTCAAACTAATTTGCACTTTTTCATCTCCTCGCAACTCCTTCAAATAATTCACTTGAAGATGAGTACACTCTATCAAACACACACACACCCCTCCACCCCCCATGCTCAAATAATGTAGCTACTTTACAAAGAGAATTTTTAGCAACTACTACGGTTTGTTACAAAATGAGGAAAGAAGGAGAGAATGTAAGACACTTGACACAAAAACACGGAGTGAGATTCAAAATTTGTACAAATAATGTTGAAACAAAATATGGAATTGTTTATGAGTCAAATGTAAAATTTGTACCTTTGACAGAGGACGAGGGAGGGAGGGAGGTGAAAAGAAACTTTTTTTGAAATATGGTTGACAGACACTTGAGACAGGTGAAAAATAGTGGGAAATGAATGGATGCGGGAGGAAAAAGTGAGAGGGAGGGGGTCTCTCTCTGACTGTTTAAAAACTTTAATAGTTTATAGGTGGTGGAAGGGGTTAAGATTATAATCCTGCTCTCATTTGGAATTGAGGCTTAAAAGGCGTTTAAAAAGTGTGAAACACTTGTTTTATTATCGGTGAGCAAAACTTCTAGTCCGCTGAGAAGTTGGTCGTAAATCAAGGGTTAGCTCTAATTGAGTTCCCCACAAAAGACGGCTAGTCTTTTTAATGCTAGATTTATGGTTTGTTTATAGTGTCAAGTTTGCCCCGGCACAGCACAGCACAGCAGACAGAGAGAGACTTCACCATCCGACCCTACATCACGAACCAGCCATTCTCTCTCTCTCACACACACGCATAATACTACACTCTGGCCCTCCCTATGTTATCTGCTTACATCCATTACAACCCCCATATCTATCTTGGATACTGTATCCATTGATAGTTTCACACCGTTCGAAAATTTTGAGTGATTTTTTGGCACACATTTCTGCATCTCTCCTCCTCTTTCATCCTTGACATTATTTCATCCATTTCTTTTTTTAAAATATGTTCCGATTCATGAATAAATTATTAGTAGACAGTACAGAATATTAAGCCTCAAAAAAGTGTAGGCTAAATTAAAAATTGAGAGTAAACTCAATTCATCAAAATACTAATGAAAAATTTTACTCGGATAAGTGGTTAACTGCACAAAAATATAGTATGCAGAATCAAAAGAAGCGCAAGCGTTGAGTCTTTTCCTCTCTCTCTGGCTCTACCCAAGGAAACAATGGACAATGGGAAACTCACCATCCATCCCGTCATGTCCCACACACACATACTCAACACGAAGAGAGGAAGAGCGAGAGAGCGAGACAGATGCCCGTCAGATGCTTGAAACATTCGGTGCCCGGATTTAGAAACTTTCGCACCACTTTTCTCATTTCAACAAGGAAAAGGGGAAAAGGAACAGAGAGAGAGCCAACGCATTTCTAATGACATTTTCAATCACATGGCATTCCCCTTGAAGCTAGTCTGTGTGTGTGGAGTCGTGTGTACATACAGTGTGTGTGTGGGTGTGGGTGTGTGTGTGATATTATATTAGATAGCTCTACATTATTCTAAATCATTGTCATAGCCTCTTCTCTCTCCCTTTATATATGAATGATAGCGTTCAAATGGTCGGATACCCACCCATAAATGTCTATAATTTGCACACACGCACACACTTTATAGCTACTACTACTACTACTACTATAAAAGTCATGGGATCAGTTCAAAACTCTTCCACTCAATTTTTATTGATGACTAATGCAGCGTTTATGGTCAAGGTCGTTCATGACATGACCTTATGAAAATACAAATAATACTTTATGTGCAAACGAAGTAGTGAATTGTTGTGGTGTGAAGGGACGAGGTACACAGATTCCGGTGGAGGGAATTATTTAGAATCTACCTTATCCTATTCAAATATAGAACATAAAGCTACAGAAGATGTAAAATGACAATGAGATTTTGTAGCAACACAAAAAATGTGTACAATGGCCAGTGGATTCATTAGAGAGTGGATTTCAGAAAAAACGGATGGGAACAGTGAAAGCGGGGGTTGGAAACATCGAAGCCAGAGAAGCGTAGACTCGGATAGGGGAACTAAGGCTTTGAAGTCCTTCTCTTAGTACCTCCAATCGCACTTCAGAGGTCTCACCCAACGAAAAAGAAAGCTAAGGGAAACTCATTGTTAGTCCAAATTGTCAAACATTTCCACACCTACGCTTTTACGCAGATAGGCTTTCCTTTTGAAATAAATCACGTTCATCAACTTCTAATGCATGTATAATTATATAATGTGTGTAAATTTGTACACACATTATTTACACATCTCCATTCATAAATGAACCATCTGAATAAGCTAACTAATACAAATTACTATCTTATTATGCACTAATCGAAAAAACCACAATTCTTTTCAATTTCTTTATGAAGGCAGATAAGTACGAGATGAATACAAATTCATTTTGGTTAATACCATCTCTTGTAATTCTACTCATAATTAATTCTTTCGCATCGTCAACAATTAAATTTAATTGTGGTCACTCCTCCTAAACTCATGTTCCCTGTGTACAATATGAACGCAAGTTAATCTACAGTAATACGCATTATTGTACAACTCCCATGCCTTCCAATGTAGTGGACTATGGTGTGTGTGTTGGTGTGTGTGTTGGTGTGTGTGTGTGTGTGTGTGTCGTTGGAGGAGGAGGAGAAGGAAACTTTCATTTGAACAAAGACTTGACGTGAGGGCGAGTCAGATATCTCGGATTTTCATTTTCTCTTTTCTCTGCATGTTGGATGGACACTTAAGTTGTTCAATAGATTTAGTGTTGGACACCCCAAATGATGGATCGCCATGGTAGGGTTGCTGTTCTCTCCCTCTCTCTCTCTCTCTTTCTACTGTTGTATAAGTACACGTTTATATATTTGCCATCGTTCCTCCTCTCTTCCCCTCTCTCAGCTTGCAATATTATTATTATTATAGTATTATATGTGGTTGTAGTTAGTACTGCATGGTTTTTGTTCCTTGCATGTGTGTGTGTGAATGCATTCCCGAATTCCCTCTCTCCCTGACCAGCCATGTACTCCCTTATATTTCCAACTTAAAATGCATGTGTGTGTGATATTTTCTCTCTCTCACAAACACAATAGACCATGTTCAGAGTCGATAGATTCCGTATTGAAAAATGTTTTCACCTCCAATCCCCTCCGAGTGTACATATTGTGCAGCCACAAACAATCACATATTCGTCATAAGAAGAAGACTTTTGGATATTTTAATGTGGTCCCATGTGACGTCTCTCTCTCTCTGTTTCTCTGTTTCCTTCAAGATGGTCTTCTGGTAAGCTGTGACTGTGTGTGGGTCGTGGGTTTGTGGCTTTTGGGTCTCTCTTCCTCTGAGTTGGACACTTCGATCAGTCAAAATCGTCACATTCGGCACGCCTCCTTCCTCCCTTCCTTTGCCACAGGTTGAATTTCGACTACAAACGATGACTGAATTCAAGATTAGCTGGCCAACACTTTATCGTGTCATAATTGCACGTCAACAACAAAAGTCAATGTATTCATTATCATGAATATTTATGAGAGGACTCTCTCTATTCCTTCCTCTTACTTAGTTCATGTGTTAGTACTCACATTTTGTGTCATAATTGATGCAGAGACCAATCTTCATTTAAATCCCTTGACCAGCTTCCCTCCTCCTTCTTGTAGCCATATAGTCATGTTGGTATATTTTGAAATTCTGACTTGTACTATGAGACTTCTCAATCATAACTTTTTTTACTTTGTTGACATTTTTTGGAAGACATTTATTTTAATTTCCCCATTGCTATTTTGCGCAGGTATATTTATACTGTGAGTTTAGCTCACAGCTGCATGTACCAACATCAAAAATGCAATAATGGTTAAAGGGAAAAATTTGTAAACGAAATAAGCGAGAGGAAAAGTGAAGGAGATATTATAATAAGTATGTTGCAAGGGAATTCTTGGATACGCATACGTGTGAGAGAGAGAGAGAGAGATGAGGATAGGCCACCATAATAGCAATACATGGAAGTGAACACACGAAATACACTTTTTTCCAACAGATCGAAGCATGCATTTGAGCATCAAAAGAAGGGTAAAAGTTTGGGGTCACGACCCTCCTAATCCATCACACTCGCTGACATAGGCCGTTATAGACTTGTGATATGGAAACAATATTCTTCAATGTGAACAATACTGGCGATTTTCTCTCTCCTCTCTCTTCTCTCTAAGGAGAAAAAGAGAAGAAAACAACTGTGGAGATGAAGAGAGAGAGTGAGGCTGCTGATGGGGAAACAAGACCAAAAAAAGAACAAGGTGCACCCCTGCACAATACTGCAAGAGAATATTTTTTTTCTTTTCGCTGAAATAATAATAATAATATTTGTTGTTCCATACAAAATTATTTCCATTTCAAAAATAAAATTACAATTCCCTCCCCTGTATACAGTACAACCACCCGTAATCGTGATTATTCCCTTCGTCTCCACACAGTGACATATGGACGAAAAGAATTTTTCTCATTTTTTCCAAGTTACTCGATCCGAAATTTGATTCAGATTCGGTACGGCAAGCATTTATTTGTGTTTCATTGTGGCTCGAAAAAAAACATGTAATGACATCAAATGGTTAATAACTTTATTTTGGAGATAGGACTAGAATCGCTATTGCATTATTATTATTATTGTAGAGACAGGGAGACGCACAGCAAAAAAGGGAGAGTCTTCCATGCTAAAAGTCCAACCGTGTGTGTGTGTGTGGAGTTGAGCCAAAAGCATGGAAAAGAGAGAGAGAGAAAAAAAGTGATCCGTCTTCCGCATGTCATCCTTCCCTTATGTACTAAACCATGGGACATCTGTAGCTTATAAAAGTGCAATGTGGATGTATGTACAACTATTGTATTTTTTGAAGGAGAAGGAGAGAGCGTGTGTGTGTGGACATACAGAGGGTATACGTGATGTTGTAATATTATCAGAGAGAGAATATATAGACGAGAGACTGAGAGAAGAGGATGAGGAGGAGGAGAGAGGAACTCCGAAAGAATTCGTTGCCGCGACTATACCATGTCCGTTACGAAATTCAATCCTGTCGAAAGCCAAATAATGGTGGTAAGATTGTCCAAAAACATCCATTCGACTCATGTAGAAGTGGTGGTGGGAAAAACAGGTTAGGCAAAAGAACCGCGACTTCAAAAGAGAAGAGACACTTCAATGACGCTTTCTACAATATTTTTGAGAGTCCTCCACACACACCCCAACACATACACACGCACACACTTGAGGAGAAAAAAAGTCAATTTCATCCCAATTCTTCAGGGATTGTTGTGGAGCCGGTCTCTTCTCTTCCTCCAGTCCTCGACTCGACAATGGGATGTGTAATTGGAAAGGACCATATTTGATTAGAACGAATTTTGGGCCAAAATTGGAAATGGCCGGTGCACGGGCTACATAGAATTTTGAGGGTTTTGATTGAAACCATAAAATTGCCCATGAAATTCTGCAT
>WJFB01000979.1:9921-40718 GCA_009870185.1 Pygmarrhopalites habei | reverse complement strand
ACAACAATAAAGGTACCAACAACATTGGGCCTTATGGGCCATAAGGCTCCATGTAGTTGGTGTCTATAGGTTCCTAAGAGGTCCAAACCAACCGAAATTTGTTATGGACAATTATTTTGATTTAATTGAACGTGACGCACGCACACAAAGAGAGCGGGGATAAATGTTGGGGTTAATAGTGTCTGAGGATTTTTTAAAATTAATTGTTGGAAGTAAATTTGGATTGAAATGAGAGTGTAAGTTATATAAGTACAATACGGTTTTTTTGTGGGAAAATGACTATAGAGAAATTATTGATGGGTTATTCCATGAAATCCCCGTGTAGTTTTTGTGCCAACAAAATCCTGAGTAAAGAAGTAACAAGGATGTGTACTCCAGTGAGGATTTATAATAAAAAAGCTGGGGAAAATGTGATTCCTCACAGAGGACTAAAGGTGAGAGTAAAGATGTAATAATAATGAAAGTAGAAATGGGGTTTGTATAAATTGTTACTGTACATGTTGTCATAATAGGAACAATATTTAGATGTGTGGACAGCATGACAATTTTTCATCAAAATGTTTCTTTCTGAAATGATCGTTGTGATCCATTTTTCAATTTGACTGACCAGTCAAGGGATCACATAAGTAACCAGTTACTTGTGTATCATGATAGGATAGAAAGAAAGTGGAAATGTCGTTTCATAGTTAAGAATACTGTAGCCACTTGAAATTAATGTCAAAGTTTCAGCCATTACGTCACTCTACTAAGTAATGGCTTATCCAAGACTGAAGGATAAACAGAGAAGATGAAGATGGAAAAGTGTACGTAATCTGTATATAATGTATACTAAAATTTGCACTAGAGAAGGAGGCAGGAGGGGAGCTACTGTAATTGACAAAGAGAGTAGCGACTTTGTTATTTATTTGAGCACCTTGACAAGAGGGAATACATACATGTACATTGTACATACACTACACACACGTAGACATACACAGTGGAGGAAAGAAAGATGAGGAGGAGGACGGAGACCTGTTTAGACTAGGGGTTTATTATGTGAGATATATATACATGGTAGTCGTCATCGTGGTGGTGTATATTGTAAGTGGCTGAAGAGGAACATATTTATAATAATAAGAAAATGAGGACGGAGAGTTGTTCAAGGGAAATGGATTTTTTTCACAATGAGGCTATTCAGAGATTTGTTAAGAGGAGACGATTTATCTTTGCAAAGTAGGAGATGGGTCATGTTGAATGTTTATCATCCACGTCAAAGTTGAAATTTGTTCAAATTGGTCATCCTTCCACTATATATATTCAGCTTCCGTCCTTACGCATTTCTTCTCTCTCGTTCTCACATAGTCACAGGACATTCACTTAAAATGTTGTATGTGTTTGTCTAGGGATATAGTTTCTTTCAAGTAGTTTACCATTTCAAATGAGCAAATAGTATGCTATGTTCATATTTTACACTGTAATCATAGGAGGGAGTAAAAGATAGGATGTGTGGAAGATATATTATGGATGAAAATAATGTAAAGAGGAGGCACTTGAAGAGTAGGCACATGTAAAATATAGGGTGGAAGTATTATACCTCTTTTTTCACATCTATGCTACTTTAATCTCCCATACCTACAATAATCTCAAAGCAAGCTCTTCTCTCGGTATGTCTGGTGACTTTGCTTTTGTGAATCTTTAGAGTATTGTATGTACTTATTAAGCTATGAATGACTTTTCGAGCAGCGACTTTTTCTATTTGCAAAAACTTTGTGGCGGGAGGTGAAAGGAATGATCAGTCCCAATGCCTGTATTTATTATTTTGAGGCAGTTTTCAAATGAGGAGGACGTATCGTATTTAATGACATGTTTGGAAAATTCTGGGAATTTGATCTATCATATGAATTTATTAAATAAGTAACACAAATTTTGTGTTTCCTTTATTACTGGTTTTTTTGGATTCAAAGGATAATAATAATGGGAGAATAGCGTTGAATTGCAAAATTTCTTTGAAAGTTCTCAAGTACGATGATTGCGTATGCGTGATATGGGATCTGTCATCACGTGTTGACCACTGTTCATGTAAACACGCTGTACAGTTGTTTGTTATTATCTGGACGGAAGGAGAAGGAAGTTGTGTGTGCTAGGTTCAAATGCTCTTGATAAATTGCAGAATTCTCAAGTTTGACTGTGGACTTATGGAGAGAGAAATTGAGTATCCAGGCGAGAATCCTGACGACTTTCTTAACGCGCACTGCAATTAGACTATGTCCCACCTACGTCTACGAAATTTTCAAAGACGCGAAATAAAATAACTACGCGACAGATTGGGATGATTTTTATACCAAGGAAACTACATGTCATTAGCTGTGTTCAGGATTTTTTGTGAGGGTCCAGGACCCCTTGGTAGAGAATGAGCCTAGGTTTTATCGAGCGTGTCGAAAAACCTCTTGTGCACGTTTTTTTCGAAAAGACTTGTAAATATTTGTGTGAATTGTTTTGAAAAATGAGAAAGTTTTGGGTTTCTGTGCTGGGTTAAGACGTTGTCTCTTCATGTGTGAAGAAAAAAATTCAATTGGTTGGGTTATTGGAAAACTAGGGCAGTTTTCATTTTTTGCGACATACTCGGGATTTTGAGGAGGAATAACACTTCCCTTGTACTGCCAAGAAGCCATATCAGGCAAAAGATATCCTGGTGGTTTCTGATGAAGGATATCAATGTGTATCTACTACACTGTCTTTCGGAGATCATACCATTCATGTGACCTACAGAGATATAGGGTTCCGAAAGGCTCCCTTCCTCGTCAAGCGCTGACACATCCACAATCTAGTGTGAAAATTTTCCTTGCATTTTGGAATTTGAAAAATTCCTTTTCAACTTTACTAAAGGAATAATGACACTATCTCATAGGCAAGATATTTGGATGTTGGAAGCAGTAGAACTCGTTATCCAGGATGATAAAGTTGCCCGCACGGGACAAAACTTTTTTTCTCGAAATTTAAAAAAATTCTTTAGGATTTTTTTTCTCCACTTTTTCAAGTGACACGTGGTGGATATTTTGTATGCCCCTTGAAGATCAAGTCCCTGAGCTTAAAATCTTCCAATGAACATTTTGAACTACAGAGTTGGTCGTCCAGTTTTCACCCCGACAAGTCGGGGTCACCCTTTCGCTTTCATGTGACCTTCGTGACATTTTCATCGGTCGCTACAGGTCACTGGTTGATTCTTCAAGATTTCAGTCTGTGTGGGTTTTGTGCATCATGATATGACAAACCTCTGTAGGTGGTTCATTATTTAATTTGATCACAGCTAAATTTTGTGATGACTACTGTTTGGCTAAATTCAGTTTTTTTAAAAAGTGCACAAACGTTTTTTTGAGGACGTTTGGGATTTCGTTCACCATTTGAACACGTGACAATATGTTACATTACAAGTAATTTTTTTCTGAAAGTCAATTAGTTGATCTACTTGGAAAAAAGTTCCATCAAATTCTACTGCGCAGTTATTTTGTACTTCGTCTCTAGAAATTTCGTGGACGTAGGTGGGACATAGTCTAGTATGTAGAATGTAATGATGTCGTCGGGCACACTAGGTCGTCTTCAAGATTTCCCTTGTTTTTTTGGAGTCGTGTTTCTTTCACCTTTCATAGTCTTGATGTGTGTGTAGTGTGTGTGTGCTGAAAATTTTAAAAAAATGGGGAAATGAAGAGTTTCTTGTACTTTTATCTACACAAGTATTACGATAGCACGGTACACATGGATGTGAAAATTCACTATAATTGCAATGCAGTATTCAACAAAAATGAGGTTTTTTTATTTGATGAACTGTGTACTACAAGACAGATTTATTTTTGGCTTAAATATTCCAGGCAAATATGATCCGTAAGTAAAAAATGTGATTATTTAAACGGAGTGTGATTTTTGACATTTTTTATAATTATATTGACAGTTTGATTTATTTTGATTTTTGAAAATAATGTTTTCAAAGAAACTTTCATACGTTAGAGGTGACACTGGACTGAAGTAGTTTGCATATAAGTTGTAATTGAAAGTCAATGCACATCTTTGCACTAGAGTTTAGAGAGTGATGGTTTGATTAATAGTTTTTTAAATTAAAAATTGCACATCATTCGTTTTATAAAGTAGTTATGTTTGATTGTGTGGTACATAGTAGTAGTTGATAATGATTTTATGATTTAATTGAGAAAGTGAATAATGCGTGTGATTTTGTGATTACTTTGATTTTATTTAAATTCACATTTTTTGATTTGGTTTTCTTTGGTTTCTTTTGTTTTTTATGTAATTTTTACCTGGATTCATTTGCACCTGCCTGACACGCGAATTATTTAAAATTGGACCATCTTGGATTGTCTTGTGATGGAATGCTCACTGATTGATGTTACACTGTTCTGCTGCTTGGTTAAAAATATGTGTTTCTGCACGCTACTGAATTGCCTTACCTGTATGAATTATCCGGATGGCTTGGCTGATGATGATGACTCTGTGGGAAATTCGACGATCTCTACATTACATAATAACAGGCGATCGGATAGTGAGCATAAATGGTGAGACGATTATTGGAAAGAGTTATGATCAGGTGGTTCAGTTAATCCAGACATCTCCATCGTCACTCTATTTACAAGTGACTCCGAAACAGTACGATACCCTGCAGCTAGTAAGTGCTCACTATCATTTATTTATTTATTTTGTCTTGCACAATTTTTTTATTATTCCTATTTATGATTCATGCTATTCATAAGTTTTTTTTGCCGTTACGATTGTAGAAAAATTTTCAGTGAATGCCATTTTTTTAGAAATAAGTGTTGTTTGAGTAGTGTGGATTTTTTTTTGTTGAGATTTTTTGATTTTGGCGTTGTTGAGATTTCCGTCCGGCGTGTACATTTGTGTGTGCTATACGAAGGGAATTTTTGTCATATCATCGTCATGTGTGAAGAACAACCAATTTTTGTGACACGTTTTCCTTCTCAAACGTTGTTGTCATTATCTCATGCAAGTTCTTTCTCGTCTATGCTGTAATTTGAATATTAATGTGTGAAGGACTCTGGGTTTCCTATCTGCATTTAATTTTTTAGACTTGACTAGATTTTAAGAAGAAAAAAAAACAGTTGAACCAGAAAAAGACAAAGATTTTTTTTTTGCAAAGTTATAACTAATTTTAGTATAACAGTACGAAAATGTATTATAAATAATTTTGGTATATGAACTGAGGAATTGACAATTCGAAAGTCATGAGATGTCCAGACAAAATGTTAGTGTGGATTCCACATTGTAGAATGATGATGTAAGTAGTAGAAAATTTGCGACAGACTGAAATGACGTTACTATTGTATGTGTGACTGGTTGTGAATGGACATGGGAAAAGATTCAAGATAATTTAGCCAGAAGCGTATTTTGTTAATATTCTCAGAGAATAATATTTGTTTTTTGCGTGTGAGGGTAGACTTAAATTCAATAGTGCTGGTTCGTCCGTAGGGGGAAAAATTGTTTATAATAAATAGAATTTGTGACTGTACTCTCTGTTTGTGTGTAATGGTAGATATGATAATATAATTCTTTTGACAATGGACTATTGATTGGGAGTTTTTAAGTATGCTCACGTATACACACGCCATCATCAATTTAGTGAGGGAAAAAATTGTCTTTGACATTTTTGACAATATATTTTTGGGATTTGTTGTTGCAGAGAGTCTGCGAGGTAATGTGTGTGTTGGAGAGTGCATTGGGATGTTTGTAATTTATTAAATAATACTAGGATGAGAAAGAGAGTTAGAGAGTGTATAGATATATGTGTGTGTGAGCGGGGTAGGGCCAAGTCGAGTTAATTTATTCAAATAATTCAAAAGTCATTTGGAAGGTAAAAAGAGGAAATTGCAAGCTATAAAAATTACGACGTATTATGACACGGTGAAATTTGTAGGATGATGATGAGGATGAACGAAGAAGAAGAGGATAAGAGAGAGAGGCACAGGGGTGGGTGTCACACTAATATTTAAGTGCGTAATTTAGACCCTCAAAGTTTTTTTTTGAAGGTGATCGTATGCTGTTCTTAGTTTACATACAAGAATAGGCTTCAATTTTTTGTGTCTTGTCTTTTTGTTGTACAAGTTGTGCGTATACAAAGAAAGAAAAAAATTGCATGTATGCTGTAGCTCCAAAACTCACTATTAGTCACTATACATAGTTGTCGAAGAAGAATTTTTTGAGAGTAGAAGAAGCGTAGTGTGTAGGTTAATACTTATCTATATTAGACTATATTGAATAGATGGACGATTTGAAATTTTTTTTGACTGTGTGACACATGCTTTTTTACAATTACTGTACATCATATATGAGGTGTTCAAAATGCCTCGCATAGGTAATATTATTTCGATTATATAGCGAGAACAGGGGATGGAGATGGAGACTGTGTCAAATTTGAATGGGTCGAGTCCATGTGTGTGTTGTTTGTACAAACAAAAGATGATGTGGTTAACTCAGAAGGCTGTAATATAAAAAGATATTATGTGTGCGTGTGGAGGATGGATGAATTGAGGTGTGTATACTTTCTGGTCCAAAAGAAAAGGCTGAAAGATGAAAGGAAATAAGCCATCGTTCCTCCAAATAATATGTACGTATATGACATACAATGTATAATGTATGTATGTAATGGGATAAAAGTAAGAGACAATTTAATGAATATGTTTTAAAACACGACGAGGAAGAGCAAGTCTCAATTTTTCTTGTGGCAGAAAGAATCCAAAATTATGTATGGTTTACTCACAATATTCTTTTTTATAAGACTTATTGACTGAGGATTCCTATGAAATTGTTGCAGGATGTAAGTTACAGAGATTTTTTTGAGAAAAAAAATTTGTTGTGAACAATTTTAATGACACATTATTTTGTTGGATTATTGTGTGTATGTGTGTACAACAAGTTATCATTTACTTATCTTTGTATTAAACAAGGTGTATGTAACGACCGGCTGCCTCTGCGGTCAGCCTTACAAAAGTAACTTGTTTTGCACATTGGATCATAATTTGCATCTTTTATATGTTTGTTTGGTGTATCCGTATGTATAATTTTGGTGTGTACTTATACTTATTACTGACATGTAGGAAAAATAGTGGAAGCGGAAAGTTGTGTGTGTGGTTGTCCCCGTGTTCTTATATAACCTTCATCATTTTTGTGAGAGAAGCGCCCGTCATCGATATTTAAAAATTTCCTAGAGAGTGCCATGATCCATGATATTGTCTTGATGTTTTTACACTTTAGTCGTCTCTGTTATTCCCAGTGTGTGTGTGTGTACTGGGAGTGTGTGTTTGTAAAGTATTTATAATGATGGTGTTTGGTGATGGTTCGTTGAATGTATAATTTGAGCTTGGAGCATATTGTATTTAAAATTTGAACATTCCACACTCTTGTTGTACAATATATCTTTTTTCAAAGTCAATACTTTAGTTCATAGTGTTGGAGATTATGTTTAGTTTTGAGGCCCCTTTTCAGAGTGTACATGTACACACTAGAGGAGATGCACCTGGTGAGAAATTGGGATGACGTAGAATTTGTTGTTGATTAGGGTATTTTAAAATTAAAATGATCACAGATCTCAATTGGATAAAGACTAGACAGAGATTCATTAGAGATTCATGACAAAATAGAATGGAAATTACAATGTGTATGCGATGAAGACATTTTGATAGGATTTTTGAAATAACTGTGGACTTTGTAGAGAAGGTTACTCATTTTGTCCCTCTATCTAATTTGTTCCAGGTTTTTGAGGATAAGGCCCACAGAAGCGAGTCTAACTTAGTGTCAAATCCACGCACTGGATCCTCATCAGTAACCAGTGGCGGCGGCGGTGTTGGTCATAACAGTAACCACAATCATCATCATCACAACAATAAAAATAGTAGAGACAACGAGAATTATAAGTTTTACTATAATAATTATCATCCACCGCCACCAAGTTTACATCATCATCAACAACAACAGCTACAACAAAGCAGCAATAATTTGTTTCGGTATCCCCCACACGGGCACCACCATCATCATCAGCAACAACAACATTCATCTCATCACCATCGTCAAACTCATCATCAGATTCATTCTTTACCCAACTACAATTCTTCCTATGAGTCTGTATTCCTCCCAGATTCTAATCAGGGTCTAAGTAGTTCAGCGGGAAATATGTCATCAAGTTCCACATTTACGAATACTCAACCACAGGAAAGTCATCAAAAACAGCAGCATCAACAACAACAACGTTTCTCTCACTTACCTCGGCCAACACCTTACAAATCGAGTATGCATAGCATATAATAAATAAAAGACTTTTTGGTTTCTCACATGTGTTGTGTATGTTCTATATTGATAAAATTTTTTTTAAATTCTTTGTACAGATGTAGTATGGTCCCATTTGACACCCACGCAACAACAATTACAACAACAATCAACTCAAAGACAACAACATTCTACTAGTAGTCGGAGTAGTCATCAACCACAGACTTACTATCCTTTTAATCAGAGTAGTGGGACATCCAGTGGACTTTGGGGAATTCGAGAAGAGGGAATCAATAGTGGGACAAAAAGCCATGAGAGTGTTTTGGTAGAGTCTTCCGACAATGGTGGGAACCGTTATGGGAGTATGGAGTGCTTACCCTCGTCCTCCTCAGATAATGTCGGTGGTGGTGCTAGTATATCCAACAATATTATGACTAGAAGTGACATCCCTGTAAACAATGGAGGGAATTCTTGGCAGACGGCCGCCGGCTACCGCTATAGTATTACGGGACCAATTAATGCAATTGATTTTAGAAGAGACTCCACAATATCTCTCCCACCTACCACCTCCTCCTCGAATAGTAAACAACAACAAAGTTATCCACAGCAGCAACAACAACAATCACAAGAGATGACTGTGGGTCTTCCACAATCCGCCAACTATTCAAAGGGAGGTCCTTTGATAGATTATGGAGGGAGTGGTGGAGGGGATCAAATGGTTGGTCCCGAAGGTCCCGACCCTTCCTCCCTAGGTTATGAATATAAGATGGTGGACAGGATAAGACGGAGTTGTGAACAAAAGGAGGAATTTTTAAAACGTCCCAACCAACCTTTGTGGACCCCAATCACACCGAATGCTACTTCAGCATTTCCCAAAGAATTGTATGCGCAACCCCAGAAATTTTCCAGAGTCCCCTGGCCCCGTAAGTAAAATAATCTTTTTGAAAATCTTTTTTTCTATAATGGTGATTTTTTGTAAAAATATTTTAATAACTTCATTTTCTATATCTTTTTTCAAGCTCAAGCAAATTGTCCCACAACAACGAGTGGTCAACAGTCAACCTCGACCCCTTCCACCACTGCCACTTCCAACTCAACGTCCAGTCAGTCTAATAGTAGCACGACGGTTGTGAATGCCAATAACCCGCGGTCAGTACAGTTAAGACATTATGGTGGGTCGTTAGACGAAACCAGTAGTGCAAAGGTCAGCGGGAGTCCCAGTATGTTCATATCGAGTGTGGGTGAGTATGGCAGTGCAAAGAATAGGATGACTGTGGTGGGGTCAGGTAGATTACACGCAGTCGCCCCATCTGATTTCAATAAAACTACAGAAGATCAAGTTGGAAATACAGCAGGTATGTTTAATTTATTTACACAGTAAATTTTAAACTGATAATAACAGTTGAGAAATTACTATATTAGGAGAGTATTTGTTGCAATTAAAACGAATTTCATTTATATAAAGACTTGAGGCCATCACCCCCCTCCGTGGTCATCAGCAGTAATTCCGGCTCTGGTAGTCAAGAGACAAATGTTAAGTCAAACGGCACGACGACTGCCAACGATGAGACTGAATACTTCGTTCAAAATCGCAATGGTAATTTGTCAAATATTTCACTTGACTACTATTACGTACAAAGGCTTACACGGATTGGAAAAGCTTGTTCGTTAAATTACGATTATCAGAAGAAATATTCATATTTGCTTCACATATTTTGTCTACCTACACCGTGTGTTTTTTTATAATCAGCTTCTCATTTTTCTTGTTTGGAATTGTTTCTTTTTACTTTAGTTTTTTCCCCATCATCGCTAATCATGATGGTTTTATTATTTTTAAAGTTTTCTTTATATAGTAATGGTACAGTGCATAAAGATATCGGAAATATCAAAATAGCAAAATGGTTTATATTTTAAATTTAAAAATTATTCACTGCACAACTTATTGGCACGGCTAAATTTTCATTTTTTTACATTTTCTTCTTTGAAGGCTCACGTAGAATATGATATTTTTGGTTGCTTTATGATTCTCATCACTTGTAGGCTACAAGTTGTAGCTGAAAAAGTTTAAAGTGTCGGTCACATTTTGGTTTTTTAAAAGTTAAATTTATCTGTATTATTTTTGTGTGGTTTGGTGGCTAATTGAATTACTGTATGGTTTTTGGCACTTGAAGAGTCATTGTTTGCTGTAAAAAGCGTTCCTTCATTGCTGTCTCGGTCGAACCGGCCAGAACATCTCTTATTGCCCAACAAACTGATTTTCAAAAATAATTACAACAATTCTTCTGCTGGCACTGATTCAACAGCTCTGCTTCATCCACGCTTAGGTCACTTTTTTTCGCAAATTTTCTTTATTATTATTATGAAATGTTGTAGTATTCTAGTAGAATATTTTCCCAATCATGTATACTGTACACATATTATGTGTAGATCAATACAATACAAATTTTCTCAAGCGACAACAGGAGATATCGACGGCTTTTTGTGGAATCATTTTGACCATTGAAATTTCGTCTACGTTATTTTTCTTGGGTTTCTGCTGCTTAACTTTCTTATATTATTTTTAAAATGGAAAAATACTTGGTCTTTTCATTTTTTGTATTTTTGACATTTCATGCATTTCACAAAGCTTAATCTTGCTATATTTTTGCCTCGAGGGACAATATATTTTGGATTTATTATTATTTAAAATGGGTGGTAAATGACACACTTTTTATTTTATTTTTTTTTGTCAGAAGTACTGTTCATTGTTGTTCATGATACAAAATTTTTACAAATCACAGGGAATATAAACTTATAGGCTAAATTTTTAATTGGGGAGAGTATGTAATAAGCTTTTAATTAAAAATTTTAGAAATATTGCAAGTAGTTGAATTGTGAGTGGATTAATTTTAATTGTTGTTGTCCCTACAAATTTGCAGATACTGATGTGATATTACGAATAAAGCGCGAGAGTGACCCTGGTAAGGATTTTTTCGGATGAATTGTAATCTTGTACCTCTTCAGAGTGCCGCATAACCTTTGTACTCGGAGAAATCAATTGGAGTTTAATTTGACATTTTTGTATGTGTAGACTATGATAATGAAAGATTGTTCCGGAGATATTCATACTTGAAAGCAACTAATCAACCGCATCACCTTCTAGACTCCTCTACAGAGAGGAAAAGTTCAAGTCCTACAACCCCCACGAAGAGGTAATTTGGAGTTGAGATAAATTCGTTACAAATATTAGTTTTTCGATTATTTGTTGAATGCATCACGGAACCCCAGAAATTGTACTGTAAATATTCTTTGTAATTTGTAACAATACTATTGTATTATTTTGCATATTCGGTTTGTCACAAAGATGGTAGATGATTTGTACATAAGTATAAAGATTGACAGTCTTCAGTTGTTCAGTAGCCAGTGGTATGATAATACATAAAAATGGTAACATTTATCTCAGAATCATGTGTTGATTCACCATATTGTACATAAAGGGACATGCGGATAACTTTTTGAAGAAATTATTCTTAAACCTTAAATATGATGTAAATAGAAGGTAGATAACATTTTTTTGGTATGACGGTAGAAGTTGAATCGAGTAATATTTTTCCCCTTTGTTTTGAAAATTACAATATTTACAATATGATTAGTGCACAACACAGTGGAGCTATGATTTGTACACACATATTAATGAATTCTTTAACAACGAATACAATTTTGGTACAGTTTGGTCGATGAGAATGTGTTAGTCCAAGTCCTACCGCCCTTGCGTAAGTCCACGACTGATCCAACTGGAAATCGACGTCGCAGTATGCACAAGATGTCTGCTGACCTCTTAAACAAGGGCCGGATTTTACGGCTCAGACAATTTTTCGAGACCCAGCCTTCTTCCCTCTTCAAATTCCATGCTGATAGGTCGAGTTTTCATTCTTCAAAGTTTTCAATATTTTTTCGACCATTTTTGGTCATGACTCTGATGTTTTTTTTCTCTTCCTCTCTGTTTACAACACTTTTTTTAATTTGAAAGAAAAAACCAAAACTTTTTGTGCATCTTTGACTTTTCTTTGATTTGATTTTATAAAATACGTCAATTCGCTTCAAGGAATTTGACAATGTTTTCGTGTGGCTATAATTTTGATTTTTTAAAAAAAGAAATCTTTCTACTTTTTACAATGCCTCGGTTATAGTGAGACTTTCTTATGAATTGAATAAGAAAGCGTTTTTTTGAAAGATAATTGTCCTGAACCTTCCCTTTTGCCTCTTCCTGAAATTAAAATCAATAACTTTTTTAGGCGAAAAAGACTGTAAACTTGTATACAGTAGTAATGACAATTAATTTTTGTACTTTTCAAGTTTGATATGAAAATGGAATTAACAGTATTGGAGAATTTTTCCTACCGAGAAAGTAGACCTTGCTTTTCACCTTACCCCAGGACATGTGTTCATGACTGTGACCTTCAACATGGTTCAGGTTTATATAATTTAGGAGTATGTTCAACAACTAACTGATTTTGTGAAGCTTAAGAAATTCAATTGACAGAATAATAATAAATAAATTGTAATTTTAGTGAATTACGTACGACAGTATTACAAGTCTGTTGACACTCATCATCAGTTGTGATAAATTAGTAAGTAAAGAGAGTCGTGTGGTCGCTGAGAAATAACAATTCCACTACTTCAATATTGGTCGGTTACTACGATGACCTTAACATTTGGTAGTTGATTTTGTAGAATGCTACCCAACCCCTCAAAAACATTAGATTTTACTTTATTGCTCTAAACCTGTAACTACAAAAATGTAATTGATACTGACTAGTTTTTATAGTTGTAATCAACGCGTGGTGTTAATGCAGATTTTTTTTGAAAAAATCCAAATTCTCTTGCATTTTTCCCCAACCATAATGAGATAGCTCATTGAGATTTTTACCAACTTTTTTTTGTTAAATTTTATAGTCCGTCGGAGTTTCGTCACTTTGGCTCATTCCGCTCGGAGAAGATTCCGGATGATTCTGAAATTATTAAAGATGGTCCGATCCATTTCAAAGTGCGGGCTGGTGAAAATAAAGTATGTAATTTTGAAATATAAATAATTTAATTAAATGTTTACTCAACGAATATTAATACTCGGTGTCCGATTACTTTCACAGAAAATAGGTTACTATCGTTCTTGGCGTCAAGGTTGGGCACAAATCCGGAAAAGTGGTTGCTTATACCTATCCAAGGAACGAATTACCAAGGACTCAATTTCAGCTATGGAAGATAGGGAGAATGCTGCAGTTCTTTGTGTTGGTCTCAAAGATGGAATTTCAATTGAGCCAGCTGAAGATTATTCCAAGCGGAAGAATGTACTCCGTATTAAAACGTGTTCCTCATCCACATCAAATCCAAATGTGACTCTCCTAACCTCCCCTTCGGACAATCCTAACCCTTCACCCTTGACCCATGTAGAAATTCTTGTCCAAGCGGACGATCTCAGTGACTTGAATGAGTGGCTCAAAATTTTACAACAGCAACAAGATAATAATAATTTTCATAGTAAAAGTATACCTGTAGTGACAACAACAACAAATGGTACAACTACTACGACAGGGAATACGGAATTTTCTCCAAAAGCCTCAATATTCAAATCATTACTCTTATCCTCACCCGCTGGACTTCATTCAACTAATAGTAGTCAGTCTTCAAATAATTATTTAGCTGTGAATCCCGTGACTGGTGGTCTAATGACTAATCCAACATCACCCAAGTCAAAAACATGGAAGGGAAAAGTTGCCAAACAATGGAAAAAGGTGTGTTGCTTGAACAGTTTAAATTAAGCTGTTTAATATACTGAATTTATTGATTGTATTTCTAAACGTTTTTTTGTTTTATGTGACATTACTTCAAAAAGATGCAACATCTTTCTACTATCTCCCCTGGCTCATCATCTCATCATACGACCGGTGGTTACAATCCTCAGGGCATTCCTGAAAGTGGTGCTTCTTTTGGAGGTTAGTTTAGTTGTCTTAAAACTTTCTTTTGTTGCTAATTGTAAAAAAGTACTGAAGCTGAAATCAGACGCTATCGCTTACATTGTTATACCGGTTGGTAGATAAATTATGGCAAACAAATTTAAATAAGCTGTATACACACATGGACTGTAAAAAGAATGTTTTTATTGTATGTAATTTAATAGTTCTGTTAGAAGAGTGTCCTGTGGGTGAGACGAATCAGTCTATTCCTAGAGTCATTGAAATCTGTGTTAATACGATTGAGAGTCGAGGATTGGGAATTGTGGGAATTTACCGGATTCCTGGCAATTCTGCTGCTGTTGCAGGTTAGTAATTTAATTGTTCACATTCGTTTTCTTGTACTCTTCTCATAATATGTGATTTGTACTGAACTGAATTTTTCAAATGTGATTTATTGTCTTTTCCTGACAGCCCTCACGGATTCTCTTAATAAAGGAAATGAACCAAATCCAGACCAGGACCCTAGGTGGAATGATGTACATGTAATTTCTAGGTAGGTAGTATATATTTTCTGAGAGTACATAAATTGCGAGTGTATACTTGTCTGCATTACCGAACAACATTCATTCAAGAAAATAATGATATTCGAAAATGTTAACTGTTTTTTTTTGTATCACTTTTTGCATCTAGTATCCTTAAATCCTTTTTGAGAAATCTTCCAGATGGGTAAGTTTTCGAAGAAAATTATTTTACAAAACCATTTTTTAAGAAGAAAATATGATGGTATTCCTGGTTTTGATATAATCAATTTGCTAATGTTTGTAATTACAGGCTATTGACATCAGAGAGATATCCCGAGTTTATTCGAGCAATAGCAGATACAGACGAACAAGTACAATTTGAAAGGCTTAGCGCTTTAATTCATGGTAAATACACTTTCATAAGTATTTTGTCACGGATTTCATCATGGCAGCGGGACGGGACTAATTTTTAGAATTTGATTATTTGTCTTTTAGCCCTTCCTGAAATCAACTATGAAACTTTAAGGCATTTAATACTACATTTAAAAACAGTATCTGAACATTCAGAACGTAATCGAATGGAGCCACGAAATTTAGCCATTGTGTTCGGTCCGACGTAAGGAGTTCATATACTTTGTTTTAGATGTACAACTATAGTTACTTCATTTATAGAGGATAAATGAGAAAATATAAATGTTATGTCTTTTTTCAGGCTTGTGAAAACAGCTGATGACACTGTTGCTTCGTTGGTGAACGATATGCAACACCAATGTAAACTTGTGGAGTATTTTATTAACAATGTAAGTACATGTGGACATTTAATGTATTTAATGGAGATAAAAAATGTTTCCAACAAATAATCAAATTATTAAACATACATTTGTTTAGGCGTATGAAATTTTTCCTGCTGGAAGTGGAGATGGTACGCCATCCCCAAAGGAAAATAAGAGTTCGCCTTTGTCTTCACCAGTTTTGCCAATCATTCCTGAACCTGTAAACAAAATTGAAAGTAAGATTACTATTTTTGACATACATCTTTCTTTGTGTGTTCATATAATATAGTATAATTAAAATTTCAACTCATAGACAGTCTATAATGAAATGTCTTGATTTCATTCGTATTCTAGACGATATTCTTCACTCGCTTTTTAAGGCGGCTCAACGGAAAGTCAGTAGAAAGCATTTACAGCCGTTGGAGCCACCACAAAATACTTATGTGAGTTCCACACGCAATCAAAGAGTGAAATGGAAGCAAATACAATTATCAAGTCCCACTGTGCTATAATTTCTTTGTTTTGTGTGTTTGTTGAATTTTCAGCTTGAAAATAATAATAATTTTCGCCAACGAGTACGACAATTTGAGATGGAAACAAGGGCAATGTTACATAGAGATAGTCGTTCACCAAATGCAACTATAGACAGTTCGTTAGGTAGTATGCCACACGTAGTTGGGAATGTACAAAATAGACCGGAAGACGCAGACCGAATGCGACGAGATAAAATAAGACTGGAAGCTGAATTAAAGAAAGCAAGAGATGACATGGAACAGGAAGGTTAGTTTGCCATATTTACTTGGCTACTCATTTTAATCAAAATAAATTCTTGTGATTTTATGTAGTCCGAAACAATGACATGAAGAGAACAGTTTGGTTGCAGCTGAAAGTTCTAATGAAAAGTAATTATGTTCAACAGATCTTCTTGACCGTGCCGTGACTCGAATTATCCATCATCGGGAACATAGTCTGTATCCAATCTCTACCCACTTGAGTAGTAGTAGTGTGAGTAGTTCAGGGACTGGAGATTTGGAAATCCCATCATCAGGGATCATCTCTCCTTCTTGTCACATGCCAATTAAATTGGGTCCAACTCCCTTCAAATCCACTTACTCGTCAACAACACCCTCCTTACCTCCCAAACGTAAGTGTTTGAACAAGTTGTAACCATTTTTTTTTACTTTAGGAAGTAATCACATGAATAATATTTGGGTTTCTACTCTCTAGATCCAATGAGTACTTCCTCATCGTCCAGTTCCTCTACAAAGATAATGAAAGTAACTTCTTCAGTCACAGCCCCTGGTCCGTTGAGAAAGATTGGCTCTCTGGAAAAAATTCAAACGACAAAACACTCTGGTGAAGAATGGATGACGGATAGATTTGACAATAGTAAAATAGCTGGGAAAGAAACTCTGACTCGACTCAAACCTGAGAACCCTAAATCCACACTTTATGATCCTAAAAAAATTTTTGGCTCACTGGACTCGTTGAGGGACATTGACCTATCACCGAGATCGTCTGATGGTATGTATTGTTGTTCAACTATCCTTCCATTCATACCACAATAAAATATTATTATATTATTACAATTATCATGAGGATATGGTGGTTGTAGAAGAAAGTAAACATTAGTTATTCATGATTGAAACGGTTTTAAAATGACTCTCCCCTTTGAAGTATCTAAAGGAACATTGTGTTAACTATTTTTCACCAGTCATTGGGAAAATGCGCCCAAGATATTACACAAATTTTCGACATATGACGTCGTAGATTCACACACACTAAAAGTGCAAAAAGATGAGGTTAGCAACAGATTCGGTGAATACGTAATAATGTTATTTCCGTGACCCTTGCCTTAATTATTGTGACACCTTAATGTGTTTATCGTATGTAACTATAGTGTTCCCAAACAAAATTAATTGGACTGACGCAAGGAGAGAGAAAATTGTTGTTGATAAAAGGACTAATAATGATTTTTAAGATATTTATTACACAGAAAAAAATAGTCAGTTATTTGTGGTCCTCGCATGATTCATGTCAACATTGTAACTATCCGTTTAACCCTAGTCTGATGAATACGTGATGATTACGGAAGATGATTACACGTAATATAATTAATTGTGATATTTGAAAGACTCTATTTACGTATTAGAGAGAAACAAAATAATTGTCATTACATGTGCGTGCAGTTTAGGAATTTAGATTAAAGTGTTCCGTATCTAATTCTCGGGTAAATAGGATCTTAGCTGTGATTGTGCGGTCAAGTGTTTAAAAATGCATTATATGACTGAAGAAAAAGAACTCTACGAATGAAATTAGTCACTCAAAAGTGCTTTTTTTGTGATTCTTAAAATTTACTAACTACAAAATTGATTGCTAATTGTTTTATGTTACATCAAATAAGCAATAAGGCTTTACAATTATTGTAATTGATATTTAATGTTTTGAACGTTGTGTACTAATTTGGGATTAAGGGATTTTCGTAAAACTAAAAAAATTCTTTCTATTTTTTTCGTAAATATACAGGCAGTGATTTGCTGATGTCAATGACTAAGGCATTAGATAAAAAATTAGAAGAGATTCGTGTACCAACTACAAATTACAGTACGTTCCATGTGTACATTTTACGTTGTCTTACTAATTTACTAACAAGATAATGTTTCTTATTCTGTGTTGTGTATGTGTGTATTTTTTTAAAAAATAAACAAAAAAATATCACGTTGCTATAATTTGGAATATATGTTTTTTCTTTCAAAAAATTTACAGCACCGTCTGCATCTCATCCAATTTCTGCACCGAGTCATAATTGTCATGATGCTGAAGAAGAGGTCAATCAAAATGGTGATGGTGATGATGATAAAGAAGAGGTTAATTCTACAGATTCGCCTGAATCAAAAACTAAACATGGAGTTTTGTCGAGTGAGAACACGGACTCATCTCAACCTGTACAGATTTCATCATCCAAAACAAATGGTTTCATTAAAAATCGTTCCAAGGATGAAAATGAAGTTGGGCATTCGGTTCTTCCGGGTGACTCTAATGTTAAATCCTACCGGGATCCTAGTCTTCATCGAGTCACAGATGTGAGTTACTGGAAAAGATCACTTTTATTAGCCGTATGTATTCAAAATTGCGAATTTAATGTAATATTTTTGAACTCTATGATAAAAGGTTGGTGATCAACTTCATCTGAAACATCATCGTCAAGGTTCAATCAGTTCAAAGGAAGCCAAGTCAGCTTCCAATAGACTGACGAAAGAGTCTCGTCGACACTCACTTTCTGGAACTGCTGACATTCTCCGTTTCGTCTGGGAGGATCATAATCATCATAACCAGACAGCTGCGGGTCATTTGACAAAAAACTTGTCCAGTGACACGCTGGCCACTGCTTTGGCAGCTAACAATATTCTCGAATCTCATGTGTAGTAGTGAAAAAAAAATTCTTTCCTTTTTTGAAGGTCAAGAATATGGATGTAGACAGGGAAAGCGCCAAACCACTACTATATCTTTTGTATTACTGTTTTTTATAGGGCGTCAAACGTTTAGTGTCGTCAGGGTCGAAAAACCGCGTATTTTAATCATTCAATGTATAGTTCAACTCTTCCGTGTTTATTTATTTATTTTTCAGTTAAATACTTTTCTTCAGGCTCCTTTAACTTTATCCAACTACGCTATGAACTTGATGGAGTCAATTTTTTTGGTTTAATGAAAACTAATCCCTTTTTTGAGGCTATTGTTTTTTTTGTTTTTTTTTTTAGTATACCACTACTAACGTCAAGTATATAAAGAGTCTAGAACCCCCGGCGATGACTGTATATTTAGGTCAAAGGTGACGCAGAATATATTACATACTACCAGTGTGACATACACACTTGGCTAAGGTTTAAAAAGATTATTCTTCAGATGAATGTTTAATGGATATGTTTTTTGAGATTTCGTCCTTTTTTAGTCTGTGATCACAATTATTACAAAATAACATTTTATTGGCATTTAATTTCGTTGTTAAATATTATCATTATGTATGCCATTAAATGTTCTAGAGCGTAGTAGTATATAGTATATATATATACATCTTGCATTTGTAATTGTTTTCCATTATTTTGAAAATGAAAACTCTGTTCATTTTTTAACAAACCACTACTACTACAGAGACGTAGTGTAATTAATCATTATTTAATGATATACAACTTAATTGTAGGTTTTAAAAAATTACAAACTCCAGGTAGTTTAATACCTTGTTTAATACCAGATTTAGAGGGAGGAATCAATTGATAGGAATTACAGTTCACTGTAAGTAAAAAAACTGATATGGTTATATAAATGAATTATATGTACCATAATAATTAATTTAGTGTAAGTAAACCAAAAAAAGCCAAAGCCGAGCTGAATCAATGATTGATCCAACCCACAGTACTTAGAATTTCTCTGTGTTGTAAAGGAGGAAATAAAAGTGTAGTGGTAATTTTGACTAAGAGTAAAAATTTTATTATTTGTAAGTATTAACTACGACAAAAAAAGAGAAAGATACAGGGGTAAGACTAAAAAAATGTGAAGTAAAATGAGGGTATCAAATACAACAAAACACAAATATAATCGTGTACATTATTGGTAAAGATGAAACATGCTCATTAAAAAATAAATAGACAGATAATAGTACTATAACTATTTAATAATTGCTGTAATACAAATTTGATGACGCTTTTTTCAGAAATAATATTAGCTGGTGAAATGTCATACATTCAGTGTTAATTTTTAATTGTACTTTGGACACGATAATGTCAATGTGTTTGTGGGTGGGGTGAGCCTTTGTACCGTTTAGATTACTACAAATTAACTAGTTACGACGACTTCTTACTAATTATAAATAACACAATATATTTATTGCCATGAAATAACAAATATGCAGGTAGCATGTATAAAAAAATAGGAAATATCGAAAGGGATCGAAAAACCAAAGTATTATTTGCAGTACGCAAAAAATCAGTATGATGACTATACTAAACACATACATACAAATCATGTAATATCAAATAATTAACTGAAAAAATACATCAAACTTGTCAAACGCGTTGTCTCGTAAGTATCCTTGTGTACGTGTAGTGATGAGCTAGGATAAATATTTACATACTAATATCACTTTTGTGCATGGGCGTCACCGTGATCGTCTAAATAACTAATTAGCAGCTATATGGCAATAACTATATTAAAAATAATGATAAAGAATTTGTGTAAAGATCCTGTATTTTGAGTAACCAGATTGCCTATTCCTGTTGGACTGAATTTCGTATAGTTCAAAAAAAGAATAACTTTTAATGTACCATTAGAAATATTTTAGGAGAAAGAGAAAGCAAAAATATGAAAAAAGCTCATGATTTTTTTGGTCTCTCTGCACTGCACTCAATAATTTAAAATTATCAGTCTTCGTTTACACTATAGATACAGTCCTTCATCATTTCTCACCGTTTCATTTGTTTTTTTTGTATGAAGATATTCGCCCGTATATTAATTATTAAAAATTATTACTCTGTACTCGAATGGATTCAAAGAATGGAATGAATGAAAATTCTCTTTGTACAGTGTCATCAGAAATGAAAGAGGGAGGAGCTGAAAAAAACTGTTTACATTCAACCGTATTAAAACAATTATTTATTTATTTGCACATAATTAATTTATATCAAATAATGGTCGTGTAGTGTAAAAAGAAAAAAAGTTTTTAAAAAATCAACATTATAGTAAATTTACAAAAGAAACTCAAATGTGTTACTTTCTTGTTTCTCTTCCTCTGTCATGTCTTTTACTTATTATAGTCTTTGAAAAATTTTCGTGTGATCAAACAAATTACAATGCAATTATTAAAATTATAATTTAAAAAGTCGGTTGGAGTGATTTTTCTGTTTTTTTTAAAAGATTATTACAAGGATTTTTCGTTTTTTGTTGTTAAATTGTTTGAGAACGAGATCATGTACAAGTTGTATTTTTTAAGAAGAAAAGAGGGCAGAAATTGAATATTGTGTGTACATTTTTCCTGATTCTCTTACACAAAAGTTTAATAATACTAGTAGAATAATTGAAAAGAAAAATTAATGGTAGACTAAGAATAATCTCCACAAAAATGCTAGTTTGTTCAAGTGATAGTAATGCGAAATAGTTTTACTGTGTTTATATTTGATCTTGAAAAAAAATATTTAAGATACAAAAAACGGTTTTTAAAGTGACGTGTCTGTGTGCGTGTCGTGTGCACCTTAACCTACCTACATGATAAAAAAAGTATCTTTGAAATTGTGAAGACACAACTAAATAAGATGATTCTTATTTGTTGATAGAGAGAGAAAGAGAGAAAGGAAGAAAAAAACAAATGTAATATATTTGAGACAAAAAAAACTCTCACAAAAAACGATTATTCTTACGATTAATTATGTTAAAAACAAATGTCATATTGCCTTACGTTTATGTTTCGTATAATAAAATGATTTAGTCGTCCCCGTCACACACGATGTTAGGTAAAGTGACCAGGACATGGATACAGAAAGACTCTCAAGATGTCTTGTTCCAATAATATCCAATATATATACATATATATTTCTTCAATGTCCGTATACATTATGATCATAATAATGAGAAAAAAATAATAATAAAATACTGTTATTTTTTGCGAGAATATCATGATGTCGATGTGTGTACTGTCAAACACTTTTGTACTGCATATTGTTTTCACCCGAGACGGAAGAGGGTAAACAAAAAAAAGAATTAGAAACTTGGGATTACTTTCTCCGTCTCCCTTGAGCTTGAATTTTAGAGAGTGGACTTGGGAGTTTGTCAATGCTGATTGTCCATCTACCTCCATGTCCGTCCATAAGATTCTTACGCATAGGAATTGTCGTGGTTGGGGATGGAGAAGAGTTCTCGTCTGATTCTTCCGTCGTCATGCTACTGTTATATTTTGGTCCATTTCGAGACTGTAAAAATAAGTAATATGATCTTCTTAATTGGTCATTAAAGTGTAGTTTTGTCATAGGACATGTATTGTGTGGCAATGCATATTAGGTAAATGTCTCACCTTACTACTACTGCTACTGGAAAGTTTGAAGATGACCCCATGCTTGTCGTGAAGGACTCGAAGCCAATTAGAAGGCAACTTGTCGTAGGGAAAACTGAGGTTGTAGGAAATCGCGATGGCTAATTTTAAACAAAAGAAATAAAACTACTACTCAACTTTCTCTCAAATTATCGGAGAAAAAAAATTGTAGAAGATTTTTCTTACCTCTTTTGATGACTTGCTTCCTGGTCAAACTTTTTCGTTGAGACTCGTTCAATTTTTTGTACCATGCAACCATGGAGGTCATGAATATTTGTTTCAAATCAAGTCGGAGGGTGATGTTTGACCGTTTCTCCTCGTTACATTCCTCAGTCAACTCGCGTCTCAACAATTCCTCCACTTCTACTGGACGCCGAGAGGATGGAAGTGTCATGACCTTTGCCTTTCCACAAATTACACTACTAAAATAAGATGACCTCAGATAGCGAAGCTCTCACACACGCGAGTGTCAACTCTTACGACAAAACTAAATACTCGGCCAGTAGATCTAAGTTCATTCTAACAAAGTCAAGCCTACAACTCGGGAGTTCCATTCTTATCTACTAATTATGTATGCAGTAACTTACATTTAACTAATCTTCCAATTCCCATTTAGTTTGAGACCCATATGAGTTTAACACTCCACCAGAGTGTAGTGCATTTGTCTAGAAATTATCATCTTATCTATGCATTTGTGATACATATTTTTAGAACCAATTCATGGAAACATCTTTGCATATGTAAATAAATATCTTTGCCAATTTGTTTGTTGTGTGTGATATTTGGGGGAAAGAGAGAAAAATCCTGACTGGGCCAAAGTCATTTGATTTCATTCATAATTTTTTTTAGTCCATACTTACTCGACCACACACACAATCGGCCGCATCGTTTTACTCCCCGATAGTACCCGGACAAAAGATTTTTTGTGCTGGTTGCCTTTGACAAAAGTTGTGCACATTGATTCAAACTCTTTCTCCTTTTCTCCTTTCCCTTCCACCGCTCGAGTCAATTTCTCCAGTTTATTTTTGAATCAGACTGTGTGTGTTCTTGTATAATGCTATGTATTGGAAGAGAGAGAAAACCGAGCCTTCCCGAAACTCGGTGACTAGTTGCTAAGACCCTGAGAGTTGCGAAATACAATAGAAGGGGAGACGAAGCAAACGCTGCAAAAGTTTGCGTAGGGAGAACTCTCTCTTTGTGTGTGTGTGTGTGCACATTTTTCAGTGTATCCCTCCTATGTCGTCAGAGATCCTAATGGCGGCCGATTTTGGGACTCGGGTGCTGGAGAAAGTCCTCGGAGAAAATATGTACGTCAGATGTGTCTGTTTGTGGCTGCTATGGGTGGCTGGAAGAGGGTATAGGAGGATAGGATAGGCTAGTCAACTGTGAATTTTCAGTAAGCTGCAGCTTGAGCAGCTGGTGTCATAACATAAGAGAAAAAAAAATAACCTCTCCAATTCCATGCACAGAGAACTCTGTCCCTCACGAACAGACACACACTTGTGAACAGGGAAAAAGAAGGACTTAATCATCATAATTGTCCAGGATATTTCTGTATTGAGTGTGTGTGTCTCTGTAAATTCTGTTTTTTTTGACAACTGTGGACTTACTGACATTGGGGGAAGGAGCGGGTGGAAGGAGGAGAGAGAGGCTTCTTTATTTCTTCGTAGTTTAGAGAGTAAGGGAAAGGTGTGTGTGTGTTCATCATCCTTTGGACTTCCCCAGGTTAACAGGTATTTTTTTAATACAAAATAATTCTCAAAATGATACGCAAATACAATATATTATTAGATTTTGAATTTTAGTTTTTCTATTTGGAAAACATTGTTTGTGTACTGTGTATGTACAAAGTTTTGGTGGTTTTTCAACTGGGAAAAAGTGTTGACGGCTTTTAGTGCTCCTCTCATTTTTTTAATTGTTGGTTTTGACATGACGAAATGTTGTAGTGTAATGAGAATAGAGAGAGTGAGAATAGAAAGAGAGTGTGATGTGCGCACTCCGTGGTTTTGTAATATAATCATACTTTGCCCTGTACTGTAATGTACTTTGTGTGTACGATACAAGTATAGTTAAATTTAATAAACACACAGAAATTGATTAAATGTGTGCGTTTTAGTGAGTGTGTATGTGGACTTGTGTGGTTCCAGACTCCGCTGTTGCATTCTCAGACTTCCTCCACTTTCTTCCATGATTAAAATTTATTTTTTATTTTTGGACCTTCTAAATACATTGTTCGGTGATGGGACAGGACTCAATTAAGAAAATATGGGACTAAATTGTGAGGACTAATTGCAAGCGTTGGAGCTTTGGAGGATTTGGAAGACGAAATTGGAGTGGAAATTAAAATAATGTTAGGGAATTTGGTGTGAGAAATTTTTTAAAAATTAATTAATCAGAGAAGAGAGGAGGAAAACTGTGAATTTTGAACCGTGTATTAGTGTGATATTAATCAAATAATCGAAATATTGTTCGTCGTGTCATCAATCCTCAACCGGATGTGTCAAAAAATGAATAGTGTTTGTTAATTTTACTTGTTTTGATAGAGGAAATGCTTTTCAAAATTAATTGGAGTTAAATATAATAAGTTTTGTCGTTTCATGTTATGTTTGACGTGGATTTTGTTCTAATTCGAAACTTTCTTGTTTGATTTGACACACACAGAAGCTTGTGGGGATCCAAATTGAGGACAGTGGAGGTCAAGAAAGGAAGAAGATGAGCCTCAGTTAAACAAGAAATCAATAAATTGTCATCATCATCATCAAAGAAGAAAGGCTCGGAGGATGGCAGGATGTAGTTCAAAGTAGAAAAAATATAAGAAAAGTGACAAAGGAATAGTTTTTATTTTGAGAACACAGAAGAAGGAGGAAATAAAAGTCATTATTCCCACAAAAAGAAGAAAAAGAAGAAGAGGAAGAAAAGGCTGAGGAAATAAAAATCCCATCCATCCATTTTTATTTCCATACTTTTGAGGGAAGATCGGAGATGACGGCAAAAATATCCCTGGTCATCTTGGCGACATGGGGAATTTTACTGGGAGTTGAAAATGTGGCAAATTTTGGGAGTCAATTCTTGTCCTTCCCACCGGGAGCTCATGGATCCCCCTTAATTAGTATTGATAACAAAAAGAATTTAGATGTTAGTAACAATGTGAAATCAATCGTTTCCAACCCCTCCGACTTGTCCACTTTGACTGGGGGAAGAGGAGGAGGAGGAGGAGGTCGGGTGAATAGTGAGGGGAAAGGTCAGTCTTTGTCTGACTCTTCAGCGTCCGTCTCAGCCCTCGCCAAACGTCATTTGAAGACCAAACGACAAATCACTAATTTTCATCATGATTATGATGAGGAACCCCTACAACCTCAACAACTACAACATGGCATTGGAGCCATCGGTCAGTTTCACTTTCCTTTCACTTTCATCATTATTATTATAAATTATTATGATCCACGTACACATAAATAATAGTCTTCATATTTATTCCAATTAGCTGGAAATGAAATGCGTGGGAATAATTATAGTAGACATTTACAATTAATTACTTCACAATTGACGTTCTCGCTCATGACCATGACGTCACACACAAAATAAGAGAACTTTAGAGGAATTCATTTTCCATCCTTCCCAATCCCTAAATTATTTATAATTACTCCTGTACCCTTCCAATTAATCCATTTAAGTCCAATTGAAAATGTCGATCTCATCAAAATTGACATTGGAAAATATTTCAGGACTATCCATTCTCCACTCAAGCACACACACACTCTCTCTCTCTGTCACAGACCAGAATTTGTCTGTGTATGTTTGAAGGTGTGTGTGTCTCTTTAAATATTTTCCTTCTCAATTAGAGTTCCACCTCTGATTACACACACTCCATTACATGAGTATGTACACCTTTGAAAGTGTATTAAAATCACACTCTATTTTTCCCAATTCCCATTCAGTAGTCTAACCACAATTAAAAAAAGAAGAGGGGATTGACAGATCTATTTGTATTTCCCCTTTTTTTCGAACACTTGGAGAAGGACAAGGGGGGTTATTCCTCTTCTACTGCATTTTGTATTTGTGTAACCTTCAACATTCTCCCTCCCTCTCTCTCTCTACTTGAATTGATACCTGTACTTTTGTGACGGTGTGTGCGTGATGGAGACTACACACACATACAGGGGAAAACTGTTTGGATCATGAGATTTATTATACGGATTTCCTACTCTATTTGTTGGTGAGGGTAATGGAGAGAGAGTGTGTGTGTAGTAGAAGTTGATCAATATTTTATTCCATCTTATTTTGTACGCCCAGCACATAACCTTTTACCAGTTTCCGATTCATATTATTTGTCGAGTATGTTCCACTCTCTCTCTCCCTCTCAGTGTGTGTGCATTTGTATGTGGGGGACGTGACGGTCATACAAGTCCTTGTCACTCTGAATATAGTATTAGTAAGAAGTCACCTTTCTGGAAAACATACATACGTGTGTCGTGTGTTACGTACGAGAGAGAGAGAGAGAGAGTTCGGGGATTCAATAGCTGTACATTTTATACACGGAAATATCTAATTACGTCCCACACATCCAAAATCCACTGTCTACAAAATGTGCAGATACAACTGAGACAACAGACACACACACAATGGAGAGACAAGATTAATGAGCTCTACAGTCCTCAGAGAAATACTCTCTCTCTCCACAACACACACATGTGTGTGTGTATGTCGCTTTTGTGTTGTTCAAAAAAGGGAATACGTCCAGAGCCAGACCGCAATAGTCTGTTGTGCCCATGTAAATTTTTCCTCCTCTCTCTATTCTGTCTTTATGTCTTCCAGACTTTCACAGACTTTCTTCTTCTGGCTATTACAGTTAGCTGTAATACTGTTGCCAAAACTTTCTTTTCTTCTCCCATTCCCATTTTCACCCCCCAAAAAATAGGGAAATTCAACTTTGTTTAATTCGTAATGACGCATTTTTTAAAAAAAAAAAAGAAAGGGAGAAAAGTTTAACAATTAAATAATCCCCTATTTTTAGACCCTCTCTTTCACTTCCTCTTTTTTCCCACAGCCCGCCCTCAGTCATTAAAGTCTCAGGAGGAGGAGAGAAAGTAGCGGAGGGAAATGAAATTATAATTCTAATAAGAATTATGGATTTAAAACTCTTCATCCTCCTACATAAGTCATTAGTTTATGAGTCTACATTGTGTCGTACAGTGTGTGACTGATACTGTACCACTCACACACACACCCTCTCTCTCAATTATATACTGACACACACACAGATCACATGTTCCCTTTGATCCATAATCTCCCTTAATCCTTAATTACTTTCTCCTCACTCTCTCTCACCATTTTCTAGTCCAAAATGCATCCTTCTGCCTCCTCCACTCCAAAATGCATTTATACGGGACAAAGTTTCCACTTTTTGAGTGTAAGTGCCAGTGTGGTCGTACTCGAAGCGAAAGGCAGAGAGAGAAAGTAGTTTCCACAGCTACACACACATTACAGTGGGAAAGTATTGATTTTTATGTGGGTGAGAAGAGCAAAGAGAGAGAGAGAGTGAAAGTCGTTGAGGATGTAGAGGACGGAAGAAGGAATGGACGACGAACGGATCTAAGTTTAGCTCATTCTCTGAAACTCTTTAAGAGAGAATATTTTTTTCTCTCTCTCTCTCTTTCTCTGGGACACTATGGAATAGTTTTTCATCCTCCTAAATTATTTCCGCCATACACATTACTACGCCCCATCATATCATTCCCCTTCATTTCTTCCCAGATGGAAAGACAGACTGACGGAGGGACTATCTGTGACTGTGGGATTATTATTTTTCTGTCAATATCATTTTACCTGACTCATCCTTACTTCTCATGATCAGAGAAAAAAATGTTTTCTTGTTTTTCTCTCTCTCTCTTTTAAATTGCGGGAAAAACGGTGCACCATTTCTTTTTTTGCACGAAATGTGCAAAAAATATTGTAGTTTATATCCACGGTCTTCCGTTTCCTCCTCTTTGACCTTTAAATGGCATCCAAGTACTGGAAGGAGGGAAAAAGGGGGGAAATTTGGCAATTACGCAAAATAGGCCAATTCCTTCAGTACGTGTACACTGGCCCTTATATCTGTCTGTACATTTGTGTGGGCTGCATGCAAATTTGTACAGTAAAGAGTTGTGATCGATTTGAGATAGAGGAAGAAGGTTCAAGAAAATTGATGAGAGTGAAAGGGAGAAGAGAGGTACAGCTGGTCTTTTTTTATTTTAGGAATTTATGATGATAGCCTGTACATGTGTGTGGAAAAAAGTCGTAGAGAAAGCAATTGATTAATTTAATATCATTTAACTGAGCTTTATCTTCATAATAAATTATTTTGGATGGATGTAAAGATGTGTGTTTGGGAAAGGGAGGGAAAGATATTGTATTAAGAGTTAAGATGAATAGAGATGTAACTTTTTTGGCGAATCACCCAAAAAGAGAGAGAGAAAGAGAAAGCTGGACTCTTCACAAGTGGATCATAAATTGGGGGAGACGAGTGAGAGAAATTGTGGCATATATCCTCCAGGGCACATTCTACTAGACATAACTGCACACACACATACACACAAACAATAGCCAACTACATTAGTTAAAAGTGTACACAAATGGTGGAGGGAAATATGGGAAGCTAGAGAGAGAGAGATGAAGATTACAAAGAGCACAAAAAACAAATAGAAATGAAGAGAGAGACATTAAGGGGGAGAAAGCACTCCCGAGTCCTGTAATGCAATGTGAGTGGAGTGTGTTTTTAGAGGGGAGAGTGAAGGACAAGAGGATATATGTATACACATATACACAAGAGAGGATGACAAGAAAAGCGGACAAACAAATACAGATGAAATGAGAGAGACAGAGAGAGAAAGACAGAAGCTCAAGAACGGAGAGAGAGAGAGAGAAAAAAAATACAAGAGAAAAATCGATTACATAAACTTTCTCTCTTTCACACTCTCGGCTACTGTGGAGAGCTGAGAGTGACTGGGGAATAAGAGCAAAAACACGAGAGGGAAAGTAAATTATTCTGTTTTCACAAAAAAATGACCAGCTGGAACCTGAGTGTGCATTTCTTTTATACCTGAGAAGCAAGTATTTTTCAAGTTGGTTACTCTCGATATTTGTACAAGAGACGGAGAGAGAGAGGAAGACGTGGGGGTATTTTAATTATGTACAATTTTCTTGGTTTATCTTGCTGCAGATTTGTGCAGTCAAGCCAGCATACATCATACGTACACAAAGAAAGGGAAGGATGAATGTGGACTGACGTTTACTAATTAATTTTTGCTAAAATGTGGAATTTCCGAGTGTAAAATGCAAAAGGAAAAATCTCTTCCTTCTAAATACTTTTGCTCTTGTTCTTTGGTCTTGACTCAAGTCTTTCTGGATAAATTAAAATGCATCGCCTTTCTTTGACCTTCTCTTTCTCCTTCTAAATAAAATATATTCAGCTGGTGAAAGTCGAGCAGCTGGTTTTTTCAGATTGAGTTATTTTTGATGTACGGATGTATCCCCTGGAATTTGTTTTTGTCGAATGGAATTTGAGATACAATTTCAAAAAATTCTATTCCATTAATATAATACTTTTATCTGTAGCAGGGCAGGGCAAGGGAAGGAGAAGGGAAGATGGAATGTGGGGTATTGCAATTAATATGGAGAAAATGTAATCTTTTATGCAGGAGGAGGAATAGGAGGAGGTATTGTGGAAATTGAGATTGAGATTCTTAAAATAGTTTCCTGTTCTTTCTCTCTGCCTCTTTTCTCCTTGGTTGAGTGTGTCGGGGACTGACGGCGCAGGGTCCAAGTCCAAGTCGAAGGACGACAAGGGAAAGATGATTGAAGAAAGTGAGGTCATGGGATGGAGGGAGAAGACGAAAGGGAAATGTGTAGGTAGTCACGACAGTTGATAATTTTTGAGTGAGTATCATTTCCTCCTTCTTCTTCTCTCCTTCTCTCCATCTCCAAAGGCTTCTTATGAATAAGTAATTTTAATATTGCACATGACAAAAAATAATAATCTGAACGAGGGAAAGTTTTACGAAGGAGTAGGACAGGACCGTTCCGTGAACATTAGCCGCATGGGACCAAAAATTTTTTGTACGGCCCCTTGGTCCCACAAAATTTTTTTGAAGGCCTCAAAAACGCTTTTTATAGGTTTTGTACGGCCTCTTTGGTCCCTTTCCTGGTACGGCCTGGGACCAAAGGGCCCAGCTGGTCCATACACGGAACGGCCCTG